>JAOCPS010205133.1:0-23864 GCA_025505425.1 Graphium colonna
TATATATATCTTTTGATTTCGCGCCATTTCATATTTCATATATATGTTTGTATATCGTACTATCAACAGATACAACAACACTTTCTCTTTGGAAGACCAGAAAACATCGGACACGCCCTCTGCTGAACGACACGGTGACATAATGTCTCTTAAAAATCTTTAAAGCAAGCAGTGGCGAAATTTCCCTCGGAAACAGTGCATAAATCCATAGATTCGTGACCATGCATGTCATGTGTTATACCTGTTCCAGCTGATGTACTCGTACTTTTTACGTAGTTTGAGTTGGCTTTTGCCCACAATTTGCTTTTTTCTTCACCTACACCTGTTATTTATTAAGAGTGTGTCCAAAAACAGCACGCTAGATCCGCGGCAGCTGAGCGAGGCATTCACTGAACACAAATTTATCGCGCGACTACCTTACAGAAACCTAGTGATGCTTGCACGGCAATAGCGCGGCACATTTAAGCTAAGAACAATAAAACCGTTCGCGTGCGGCAAGCAAGCGGAGCACGCCGCGCACGGCTACCGTCCATACAAAGCTTAGCTCACCACGCGTATAACCTTAACATTTTTATTTGTAATATAAGTTTTTAGGATCAGAAAATGTTAAGCATTTTAGTGACTTCTATACGTTACTTCTACAAAGTATTTTCAAGATCATTTCAGAAGTTCTTCAGGAAGAGGGTACTACATATCAGCATTTTTGTTGAATTTGTACAATCTTCTCTGAACAAACATTTTGTGAAATCTTGAACTTATTTGAAACTCGATTTTAACAAATTATTGTTTTGTTTTTTGACCATTATTCACAATGCAGTTACTACTCGATAAAATCATATTTTTCTGTATCAAACTTAAAAATAATTGTTCATTTTTCAATAATGTAACAAAGATGTTTTTCATTATTAATCGATATATAGGCTAAATAGTTAAGTTACTTGTTTTGTTAAAAGTTGTACAAAATTTATCAGAATTTAAATTATGCAACAAAAGAAATAATCAAATAGTTCAGATGCGTAGGTGCATCTGCGTATTTTTGCGGTAAAAAAGTTTGCTATTTATTCTTAATAGGAATCACGCAATGGTTGATATTCGACCTTTTTCTGCAATTTTAGTGAATTTCAAACTTTTTAATTCACGCATTAAAAAAAAGTTTGCATGACTATCCTGTCAAATGTATACTTAAAGCATATTACATGGGGTGACTGGTGATGATACACTAATGATATTAAGGGAGATCACTTGGTACCCGATTCTCATCATATGTACGTAATAAAATTCGCGGTATAGTTTTAGCCCAAATTTTTCAATAAATAAAAAAAGTGTACCTACTCTGTGCGACGACTGATCGGCTGTATGGCTGACATAGATCGTCGAACGGCCGAGCGCCTCCCTCTTATCCATATCCGCTAGGGTCAACATACATTTGACCGTTATTTATTTATTTTTTGATTATGTTGACTCAGTGGTAGAATTATATTTATTGAATACATATAAAAATTCTTAAATTTAAATAAATAAAAAGGGATAATGTTATTAAAACTGTTAAATGCAAAAATAAATTTATATTTTATTTAATATTATACCATTTGCGTTAACAATTATAGTTATATAATAAAATAATAAAAAGACTGATTTACTGAAGGCACAAAATAAAGTTTAGTCAGAATTAAGTTAAAGTTATTATTTTTTTAGTTCAGGTGAGAATAATATTTTTTGAACATATGAATTGTAAACATATTTCTGAATTTTATCATTTTGTATGTGTATCTATATACATAGTATATGGCATTTACATATATAATATTATCAGGGTATTACACATTGAAATAAGTAAATTAATGGTTACATATAAAGATAATAATAATTTAGGTATTGAAATATAATTTTATCCAAAATTAATCGATAAATCAACGACCATATCGTAAACGATACCAAGGGTAAAAATAGTTTTATGTAATTATTTTGAACTAATTCACAGATTAGCATACATTAAGTCATAAAAAAACAAAGACAATAAACAATTAATTTCGAGCTTGCATAACATAACGTAATTTATTAAATAAAACTAATTTTAAAAAGTTCACATTTTTAGGGTAACATGTTTGCACTAGCACTGAAACGCGTTATGAACACAAACAAAAATACAAGTGTAAATATTGGCAATAGGCGGGGCTCACTCACACATGTAAAATAGTTTGACTTCACAAATGACGCTGCGCTTTGTATTGAACATGTAATCTGGAAGTTTATAAAATTTAAGTTTGTATTAAAAAAAACATTTGACGACCAAACAACAATAAGAAAATCTACGATTAAACAAAACTATAATGTACTCCAGTTCTTTAACTGGAATACATTATACTTTTACCGATATTGGAATACATTATACAATTTTGTTACATTACTTTTAAATTGACTTAAAATATTGTGAGAATGAGGCATTACTTGCACAATATCTTATAATATTACCCATCCGTATCAAAAAGTTTAGCTTATTTTTTATGTCTGGTTCTTTGTTTACTTGATTTATGTCTGTTTATTTTCTCTGTGTCTTTAATTGAAACAGACTCTATATTTAACATCGGTACGACGGTCAATAACACACTTGGAACGGAAGCGTTGCGCAAGACCGCCAGTGCAATATGACCTTTATAGAGATCGTGAGATTCATAATTTTAGTTGAATTTAAGCGGTTATCGCTTGCGTTTCATTTTTGTTCGTTCACTATTCGTCGTTATTATTAGCCTTGAACAATTAATTTGTTCATATAGAAAACAAAATTTTCATTCAAAATCGATAAAATATTCTGTTTGCAATGTATTGCTGTATCAGAAATACTGAAAATTAACCTTCTTTTGTTATAATCCTTAATTCCAGTATATATACTTTAAATTAAAATATTAGTATATTATTTTACTGTGAATTCATTTATAACTTTTTTTAGTGTAGTACCTGGTTGGTGCACTCGCTAAACTGTCGGTTGCGCCATCTCGAGTCAATGGTACGATTTCCATCCAAACCAAAAATTTGTGATACTTTCACAAAAACATTTCAGATTTGTGTGTATGTACGTAAGCAATTTAACTTTATAAAATATTATACAAAACTTGGCTATTAGTTGTAGTAGTAGTTAAAAATATTACATTATAACATGACCATGGACCTGTATCGGGTAAAAAACTTTTTTGTTGGAATATGAAAACTAAACTTACAATGGAATATTTTCTAACAAAATTGTTATTATGAAACGTTATATTCTCTTAAATCGTTCTAGGTAACAACTTTACTTGTTTGTCCATTACCTACTGTTACTTTTTATGAATGGATTGATGGAATTCTCTACCGCCAACACGCGATGGGCAACAAAGTCAATTTAACTTAACGTTATTACGTCATTCATACCGAGCAATAAATCTTTATAGGCTCTAACAAAAGATACTAAAGCCGAGATTGGTTTGAACCTCTTTTTTACTATTATAATTATATCGGTTTCGATGAAAAAAATTGAAGCCGAGTAAAAACCGAGGACGTCGAGTTTTTTGGATTTGGATGCTACAAGTGGACGTTCTGACGGAGTAGTTTGGCTTCAGAGTGTAAATTAAATGTACCTAAGACCTGTTTATGTTTAAAGCCTATGCTCTTCTGCAAAGCTATCCTGGCTTACAAGAAATAAAATTATAATATTTGTTTTTACTTGTGGATATTTTATTGGTAAGAAAGTTATGTAGGGTTGGTAACTATTATCAAAGGGCATCTTAACTTCAGAGCAACTACACAATAAGTAATCGGTCCTTCACGAAGTACTTCAATGACCATCTGACTGATCCGGTTACCTGCAAAATGTAAGTAAAATATGTGGCTTATCTTATACCGTTTAACTGTTAGGATTATCAAATCACACACAGATTCTGAACGAATAAGGTCTTCGACTTTTAGGTTTGAGAAATATGGCAATACACAGTTGTGCTATCACTTACTTAGATGTATGAGTACGAGATGTTGAAAACTGACCAGAAATTTTATTAAGTAAAGTGCAAAAGAACTAATCTTGAGCCTGATTCTTGAAATAATATTTTGCTTTTTTGTTTCAAAATGAAAAAAATCGACTGCAAATTTTCTAATATGTTATACATTCGGAAATATTAATAAACACCACGTCCGATAAGTACACGAACGGGTCTTTTTATATACATTTTTGTTATAAATATTTTATTTTTTACAGAACTCCAAAATTGTATTAATTACACAACACAACGTTACTTAACAATGTTTTATGGCCGCGACTGTACACCCAGCTGGCGACAGTGTTACAAAATGCGTTTCCTGGTATGCGGCATGTGCTATAATATGAAGATGGGTATTGAGAAATCTTTAACTCGATCGAATGGGCATGGACGGGGGCTTAGCCTGCTTTCATAGTGCTTCGGTCAAAGACACGCCTAGATTTAATCTATTGTTTACGCTCTGCAAGTAAATAATTGTTTCGAAATATAAAATAGGATCAGGAATTTGTGTGTGTAGATTAAAAAATTATATTTGTGAAAATTTCTTATATTTACTGGAATATTAAACAATAAAACGGCATAGCGGCTTTATGTCGATACAGTAACTTGCTATGAATTTTTCAAAATTTTTCAGTTTTAAAAGTTAGTAGTGAAAATTTTTGATAATTACTTAGACTTATTGTTTTGCAATTATTAAAAAGTTTTGCTGTTCAAATACTGTTTATTTTTTCACATAAAAGAATTTAAAATAGTGAAGGTTTATTTACTTATTAATATATTCGTAGCGTGTAAGTCGCTACTAACTTTACATGTAACCTGTGGTGAGGACTTTTAAAACTAAAAAAAAATATAGTATTATATTCTTATAGCAATCCGGACTGTTGCTTAGAACTTGGGTTATCAAATAAAAAAATCCAAAAATTCTCCAGTGTCAATAATCAAATCATTAATTTATCGAAAGGCCTTTCATAAATATTTTTTTCGAATCATTTACGTTTTTCGACTTTCGACGACGTGACCGAGCACGCTAGGCGCATCGAACAATTTGACTTGACACACACTTGGGACGTGAGCCGAATTTTGTATGCCCCGTAGTTAAACGCAACGGATAATAATCGAAAGTATTTTGACGTACAGAATACAAGTTGGCGAATTCCGTGGTTGACTTTGGTAATTATTTTCGCGGCGATATTGCGTCATGGTGAAATTGGGCATAACAATATTACGTGGTAACCTAAAAAACTTAAAGTCGAGGTGGCTATTCTAATCAGAGGCTTGGGGTTACGTGGTATCATAAAAACTGACAGACTTTTTGTTTCTCAAAATAATATGACTAAAAAGATCGAAGTTTTCGTACTTGTAAATTGAAACTTCCTAGAGCAAAACTACGGAGATTAAAGACCAGTTATTATTTTTAAGTTTATAAAAAGGGGAGATATTTTAGCATCAGATATCCATGTAAAAGTTAGTTCTGATCTCTTTCAGGTCGTGTTTGTTACCCATCCTATTAGGTTATCAGAGCAAAGAAACAGAAAGTGCACCTGTATCTGCGCATACACTTGTGATTAATACTCATAATACATCCATCAATAGAGTATGTAAAAAGTCGGTCCTGCGCCTGATCTCTTCCTAGTCGTGTCAGATATTCGTTCCATCGGGCTATGAGAATAAAGGAACAGAGAGCACTGTGTTTGCGCGTGCACTTGTGAACTGTAATATCTAGGAATAAATTGGCCGCCGTGGCAGATATTCGGTCAGGAGGACTTTAGTTTATATCCTGCGTACGTAACTGATTTCTGAATTAATTAGCTTCCATTATCAATATTTAGCTAAGAGACCAATACCTATAAATACAACAAAAAGTTAAATACGTTTGGTTTTCTCTACTCGGATAACTAAACCTATCCTCGTTGGGGCCAATTTATGTCATCCGGATTCTGTTTATAATATTTTATTAACTACTTCCGATATTAAATGCAATGCTAAATATTATGTATATATGGAATTAGTAACGCACATTTATTCCATTGCCGGTCCGCATCCGACACACAATATTGTTAAATAAAAACGCCGTTTTCAATGGCGGAAATTTTTAAGCGAATATTGTAAGTATTGTTCTCATGAATTTTATTAATATTTACAATCGTAATAAAGGCCACGTGGGTGGGAAAAATCTGAACTCACGCACCAAACAATACGATGCCCATATTGTTTTTTTTATTTACATCCGCATTCCGTATATACTACGTGAAAAATAAACTTCCTCTTTGTCGATGGAATCGGGGAAATGAATTTGAAAATGGAATTCAGTTCGACGCGCTTTTTGTCTTATTCATGACAACTGTCTTCCCCCTTTGGAAGAGGCAGTTTGATCGCATGTGTAAGTAATGACTTTAAATCGGTGTCTTTTAATGAATATTGATTGTTTTTATCTGGGATTTTTTTTATTAAGTGTTGCTTATAAGATAGCAACACCAAAGGCTACCTAAGTTCCAATTAAATTGTGTCTATTAAGGTTTTTTTCAGTCATCTAAAGTGTAATTCTTGGGTAATGTGCTTGGGTATATATCCATAGTATTCTTTATTTTACCAAACCTGGTTATATAATATATTTTGATGATTGCTGAACGCAACTTTACATTCGTGCATTGCCAAATTTAATTGTGTTTATGCATAATTTTCTATAAAATGAACACATAAATATCTTTTTGACGATTAAACGAAACCACTCCCTTTGTAGGCTCCCTTTTTGAAGTGGGCATAAAATAAAGTATGAATGACTTTTAGGGTAGCCGCATGGCCTCTTTTCTTTTCCCACTTCTTTTCCGTCAAAATCCTTAATCCCAACCCCATCCTATGAAATAAACGTTTTCTTTCCAATTTCCCAGTTTGATAACGCACTCGCGACTCTTCGGGTGTTGTGTGTGCTATGGGCGACGGCATCGTTTTACATCACGAGCAGACAAGCTCGTTTGTCTTCCTTTCCTTAAAATGTCTGTGTGAGTTGTGTTGTTTTACTGTGTGTACTACATGTTTTAGTAAAATAAATATATTAATTGTCTCTAAAGAGCTAAATTAATTTTGATTAATTTGTCTATTTTTTAGGTGACAGGTCTTTTGAACATCCTTTAACTGGTAAATGTGTCATTTTTGGATCTTCAATTTACATCTTTTTACAAATTTTCGTGACAGTTGGTTCAGAAACAGCGCATTACGAGCCTGGACGGACAGACTTACAGACTATGTCATGTCTGTCTACTATTCTGTAATGGTTCCTAGTGGACTACGGAACCCTAAAAAGAAAACATCAATCTAATATCAATATTACTGTGAATCTATGTTCCAAATAAACAAACCAATTCACTCGTAAAAGATCATTATTAAACTCAAATTTTAAAAAATCGTGTACAGTGGAAAAACTTATTTCTACTAGACAATGTTTAAGGAAAATTATGGGCTTGGAATTTTTTAACGTGCGCTGGAATTTTATTTAATATCTCTAAATACATTACTAGGCAGTTAATTTGGTAAAGTTGTTTTTTCGGGATTGTAACAAACAGTAGCGGTATCAATTTCTAATGGCTATGTGAGATAGGTTTGGATTTTTCAATAAATTATTGCATATATAAAAAATATGTTATTGGATTTAGTTAAATTTAATTGATAAGCTTTTACTATTAAGATATATCGCTTATTTTTTAATTCTATGGACGTGGCCTAAACGCACACGCATTACACATTTGAATCAAATATTAAGGAAAACTTAAACTTTTTAAGTTATATGACTGTTTCTTAGGAATCTTAAGATTAATATTTCGAACATTTGAATTGAAACTTGTTCCGTATGAGAATCAACAATCGACCTTGCGTTCAAAGGGCTACGATACCACTTATTATTAGTCGCCGTCATACTAGACTACTCCGGCAGTGTGTAACTTCCTGGTAGCCAGAATTAGAAGCACGGCCGTCAAACGATGCAACAGCGATAGAAGTCAAAAGTAACTTTTATCATTTTATGTATATATTAAACTATTGTATCTCTGTTGTACATTTTTATCTGACTTAAAAAAGATGAAGGTTTCCAATTCGAATGTTTCCATATTTTTTAATGTATGTTCGAGCATACTATGATGACATGCCTATAAAGCGATTTAAAAAATTCTTTATTTATCTGATATACTTCCGAAATACTTTCGGACTAAAACTTGTTCAAAAAAATCGGTTTAATATTTTTTTTAATCAAAATAACAAAGTTAATCTTATATATGATTCTGCGTATTTCTGTTATTTAGAAACCAATTTTTTAATCTTTCAAAATGGTCCCCTAAAATTAAAAAGAAATCAGTTATTTTGATTTAAAAAACAAACTACTAAATAGATTGTTTTTTAAATCAAAATAACAAAATTTAGAAACGTTCGCATATATCTCCGCCACATATCAAATGATTTTAAAAACTCATGTTTTCTCAAATAGGGTATAATTTCCAAAATCGTACCGAAAAATTTTCATAAAATTTGGATTAGCAATTTGTTTTTTAAAAGAAAATAACGTTTGAAGTCGGTGTTTGTCTTAAGTCTGCTTTACTGAGCGCGAAACAAAAGTTAAGTAGAAATCGGTATCACTGTCAATTAAATTAAAATCGAGTCTTCCCTTTCTAAAAAAAAATATTATTAAAGCTTAAAATTATTTACAAACGAACCCGTGCAAAATACAACCCAGTCGAGTTAACTGCGTACCTGCCAGCCGTGATGTCACATCGACGCTACCAAAGGTGTTGACCGTACTGACTCGACACGGCGAAAGCGGGGAGGTCTGCGAGTAAGTGGAAGAGGCATCGCATTCCAGCGAGGTACGCGGTTAGCCCGACCGGGTTGTAGTTATAGTCACGTGTTTTTACAATTTAAAAAAAAATATTTTCTATTTTATTATTATTTTTTGGCTTTCCGTGATACAATAAGGTTTTTATATCGGGACAGTTAATCGAAAATCCCGAAGAAGATTAACTCTGGGTCAAATAAATACAAAAGTATTCTCTTGTAAACTTAAACAAGGGAATAGCTTTGGTAAAATTCAAACAATTTAGCTGTCCACCTTTACAAGAAATGCTAATAGTCATTAGCATACATATTTAACTCATTTGTCAACCTATTATTACAGGCTTTCGAAACGTCAATTTGCATAAACATGCTTATTTTCAACTCAGACAAATTTTCCGAAATTGATAACATCGTTTAAATATAACCGATATTTCTCTGATAATTATGTTTGCCTGTACCATTACATATATGGAATTTCAATTATGTAATATTTTAAATCATGCTTCCTTCCGGCGTGGCGATGGGTCTTTATTGAGGTGAAATCTTTATACGTTACGCTGGAACAGACAGCGTTCTTATTGTGAAAACATTGTGTAGATACTATATATATATATATATATATATATAGTTAAACAAAGTTTAAATAGAAGCTTGCCATAAGGCTCAAGATTAAGTTTCTATCCTATCTTATGGTTTGTTTTTTATCTTTCTGAGATTATGCTTTATTTACATGAAAATGTAAAAAAAAATGTTTTTTTCAAATATGAAGTAAATATTTTAAATATTGACTTTTGTTTCTACCCATAATAATACAACACACAAATGTGTTCAAGTCAGCAAATAGTAATTTTAATGATCATACATTTACGTTTTTACACCTTATCTTATAACGTATATTTAAGATAATGACACATTGAATAGAATTCTAAAATCCGCTTATCCTCTCTGAAAAACTAACCAATAATTTTGCAAGTAAGTTAATCTAAGCATACAACAACAATAACATCAGCCTATCGCTGTCCACTACTGGACGTAAGCCTCCCCCAAAGAGCGCCAACTATCCCGGTCCTGGGCAGTCCGCATCCGCCACCGTTCTCAAATCATCAGTCCCGCATCCATCCGCAATCCGCCACCGTTCTCAAATCATCAGTCCATCGCGATGCAGTGCGTCCTACATTTGCCTAGACGCGGTCTCCACTCTAACATGTGTCGGCTCCATCGACCATCGGTACGTCTGTAGACATGGCCAGTCCACTTCCACTTCAGCGTGCTAATCTAAGCATATATTATGGTTATAAAAAATTCCATCCATATCGTATATTATGTACCTATTCGAATTTTAAATTTAATATTTAAAAGTTTAAATATAATCACTATATCGAAAATAACATTACGCTAATTTAATTTTCCTTTCTTTGAAAATAATACCATGAAAAATATACATCGCTAGTTTAATTATCTTACAACAGAGACAAGCGAACGTTTATGTAGTTTTGTTTTTATGGGTCCATTAAATTTGGTAGTAACAATATTCATCCTTATGACAAATAAGAATAAAGCAAGGTCTTTGTATATATTTAGCACTTTACGTAACCTTACTGGGATCGATTAAGTATTGTCGACATATTTGTATAGCGGTCGGGTGTCCTCATGTACCAATTATCATAACGATACTGATCTAGGAATTTTAAATACGGTATGCTAACTCGTAAAAATAACTTCATAATAATTTCTACTGCAATAGCCTCCATTTCCATGACACGTGGCAGATTATGCCTTAAGAAATAAACCTTGGATATTCCATAATATTAAGAGATAAAGCAAAAGTTTTAAACGTACTTTTAAGTGAATGGAGAAAAGGAAGGAGTATGAAATTTCATACTGTTAAGGGTAACATAGAGACAAAGTGTAGAAAGTACTGCATTTTTTTTATTATGCGCTTAGAAATATATTACATTCTTCTAGGTGGTAGAGCATAACATCTTTACAAAGCTTTTGCTACACTTCTACAGCAACGCTCGCCCGGGGAAGTACCACCACCCTTTATAATGTCGGCATAAAGTATGCATGACTTTTGGGGAAGTTGGACGGCCATGTCTACCCTTTTCTTTTCTACTCCTTTCGCCTCCCAATCCTTAATCCTGACCCATCCTATATTATAAAACTATTCTATCCAATTTCCCAGGTTCACAATGCAATCGTGGGTCTTCGGATGTTGCGTGTGTCTATGGGCGACAAGATCGTTTACCATCATTCCATAAAAAATAATCATCACTAAAGAAGGTCATTACACCCACTATAATGCATTTTTACACATCACAATGACATGACACATAAACATCTAATATACTCAATGATAATTTTTGCATGGCACTTATTGACAAATGTCAAATTTATGTAAATTACTTATAAAACATTTTCTACGATATAGTTTACATATATGAACGCATTTATAAATTAAGACAAATTTTAGACAGACCAGTGTTCTTAGTCAATGTAACTTAAATAAAACAACAAACAAAAGTACTAAATATTTTCATTCATGTTTGTTGTTTGGTAGAAACCTAGCTGTTTTTTCTTTTTAAAGCCATATTAAAAATAAAATGGTATTTTGATCACCACTTAAATTTGATATTCAAATATTTTTACTTTATTATTTTATGTTTATATAGCTTTACGTATAATAGGTTCCGTAAACGAAATTATATGAAAGAGCGATGACAATGGCTTTGTAAAATATAAGAAAAATCAGCAGATAGCGCTTTAATTTCCGAAACGAATTCTTTTGTGGCCGACGTCAAAGATGCTGATAGAACTGAGCTTTTTGCTGGAAGTAAAAGAAATTACGCCAAAAGCGCTTTATGCAAAAACATCAACTTTTTTAGAGTTTTGCTTTCAAAATATCATATTACAAAAGTGAAGTCGTGCAAATTTACGTACGAGAAAAAATAATTTATGTATAAATCGTAACATATACCTACTATATATATATAACTATGTATATGTGGCGATTCTCTACTTTGCAAAAAAGATATATACAATAGTCGTCTGCTAAGAACGTATAAAATAGACGTCTGCTAAAATATTTTGTTTATACAACCCCTCAAGAAATCACATGCCCTAACAACAGGCTGGTGAAACCAACATTGACAAAGAACGAATACAGTATTCACAAAAAATTGATTAAAAAGATAAAACTTAAAAACCAACTACCTATTCCAGCCATCTGTTCTGTTACAAAGGAAAATTGTAATATTACTAAAATTTATACCATAATCATGAAAGTCCCAGCAAAAAATTATGAAATATTATTTTCGAAATGGCTACCTATGGCTTTTATATAAGCCTTTGATCTCTCTGGCCACGAATCGAAGAATTTACGCACTATTTTCAAGGCAAATTTCACCACTGCTTGCTCCAAATATTTAAGAAACACATGAATTTTGAAGTGAGAATAGACCAATGGCTCCTTATTCACTTTGTGCAAGGCAATTACTGCAATCCTATTTTTTAATACTCAATTTCATATTGTAATTTGATCATGAACGCGAAAAAGTATGTAAAATGGCGCAAAATTTAAAAAAGTCTTTAAAATAACCTGGGCTATACCAGTAACGTAAATTTTAAAAATTTCACGTCTTAACATAGAATGGAATGGAAAAGACCATTGCAGAAAACATAATAATAATTTAGCACATCTGTGATACAATAATATCAATTGTGACTTCGGATTTCAAACATAAGCAATAAATTTTATACTTATTTTTATTAATATAAGCATTCAGTGTTGGTAATGTTCCCTTTGTGATTAATATGAATAGCCACAGTGACAATTATATGTCGCCATTGTGGAATTCCTTTACGATTTTTATAAACAGGGTAACTGACAAGTCACTTTCAGTACTTTACGACGTTATATGTGGGGATTATATATGAAGAATAAAAATTTTATTGAAAATAAATATTAATATACCACTAAGTCAACATAATATAAAGTTAAAAAAAGGATTACGCAATCCAATTCGGAGAGGCGGGGAGGTCGATGACCTGCGGCGTGCTCAGCTGTACTTCATTTGTTGAAAAATTTCGTCTAAAACTATGCTCATAATCTTATTACATAAATGTAATGGCAATCGGGTACCTAGTGCTCGCCTTTAATATCGTAGTTGAGTTATCAATTATATTAAAATAAAACGGAAAAAAGACCAAAAAACAGTATTTCAAACAAAGCGGCGGTCTTAATTGTTTTTAAAAGACTGGATACGTATGTATTTTCAATTTACGTATGAGCAATGGGGTAATTCTTGCCTGTTAAAACTAATAAGCTCGATATTATTCTAAGACTTATGCTTATATTCGATATTTAACTGAGGTTTATTTTTAAATTCTATTAGTGAACTTAATTTGAATTAATTAATTCTTTATAAATAGCTTTACTAAAATTAAATTATCTTATCTATGCTAAGTTGTATGTTGACTCGAATCATCTAATAAATATAAAGTCCAGTTTAATTTGGCACGATTGCTTTCTGGTCAGACGTAAGAATAAACATTTTAGCAGATCCTAATACTTCAAATTAAAAACTTTCGTTCTTTTTAGCAATCTTAAGAGGTACATAAGAGAAATTTATAAAAGATCATCGCACAAAAGATTTCACAGCGCTTGGAACTGAGATTGCGGTCAGCTGATTCAGAATTTTATTGTAGCATTTTCGATATTGCTAGAGAACTCTACTGCGTGCAGGTTTCGTAAGGCAGCGCACACATTGAGCTTTCCTAACTTCGTCGGAAATGCTATGGCTATTCGTGCTATGGATTAAAATTATCTAGACGTAGTTTCTTCCACATAATATTTTTATCATATTATGTGCTAAAAAAATGTTATTACCTTACTTTTTGGATTGAGCTAATGCAAACGAAAAATTATTCGAATTGTGTTAAATTTTTATCCAAGTCACGAATAAATTAACATATAGATTTACATAGCCCGTTTATCTGCATTAATAAATATTTTAGTTATAAAGAGGCAAGAGAAAAACAGTTAAACCCATTTTTTTTTCTTCATATTCGTCAACAATTTTTTACTTATTAGTTAATTATGAACGCCATCCAGACTAGTTTAACTTTAATTTGTATGTAATTTAATGGTCTCGTTAATATTTAAAAACTTTCAAATAATAACAGGTCCATTAAAGAGCTGTAGGTATGTATAATTTTCATTGCCTCAGTCTTAAGTGTGGGAACAAGCCGCTCTCAATTTCTTGAACCTTTACGGACGGATTTTTTTTTGTATCAAGTTCCTACTTGACATACTGTTTGGACCGTTCCTTAACATAATACGACTAGATGTCTCAATAATATCACAAATGGCATAATACGGCACACAAAGTTTAGTGTGGCACGGATTATCGATGCCTAATAAATAAAAATAAATAAATAAAGTTCTCCTGACCGAATTTCGGTCACGGCGACCAATCTACCAAGGGGTCAGCCAACTGCGCAAGACATATTACAGTGCATAAGTGTACGCGCTGACTCAGGTGCACTCTCTGTTCCTTTACACTCATAGTCCGATGGGGCGGATATCCGATACGACCGGAGAGAGATCAGGCGCAGGACCGACTTTTTACATGCCCATCCAACGCATGGATCATCTTTCGTCTCAGGCAATCGGATGATCAGCCCGCATTGCCCTAATCCAACCAAGGAACACCAACACAAAGTTATTGTCCGTCCCCGTCTGTCCATCCCCATGGGATTCGAACCCAAACTCCGGTTCACAAAGCAAGGGCCCATACAACCAGGCTGAGGAGGCGGTTTAATTAAAAATAATACAAACAGCATAGTAAAAAAAAATAAAAATTAATTGTATTACAGATCCCTTTATTTTCAATATCTCGTAAATTAAACAGACAAACTTAATCCGACACTTAATATTACATCGAGTAATGAATTTCAAAGCAATACTCGGCCGCCTTTATACAACGCAGTAGTTACGTTACGATACGTTTTTGCATCTTCTGGTTTAAGCCCACCGCACACATACGATACGTTTTGAATACGATTTCCGAATGTAATAGGGATTTCGTACAAAAAACAAGTTTCTCTCACTTAAAAGAAATGAACACGTACGCTTTCGGAAATATTTAGTATGCGTTTTTGTTTGTTATTTTGTATGCAAGTAAAGGGAGACTCTATTCCCGAATTCGAAATTCGTACTCCGTTTTCTGGGCCGGAAACCGTACGTGTGCGGCAGGCTTTAACTTTGAACGACCTGAACAGAGCCCTATAAGACAGGTACCGGTCTCTTGCCTTATTCAGAAACGATTATAGACTGCTTCTATCAAATCTAGCCCAGCGAAAATTCAACTGCGGGACAATTTGAAAACTTAATTGCAATTCCTTTTTATAAAGTGTTTGGGCTCAGTTTAACGGTTAGCTACGGATAACTGAAAACGATATTATTACAGTTATTTGACTTTATAATGACGCAGAAAAAAATGAGTACGATAATTTTGTTGATATTTCATATTGTTGTATATTAGAAATATAAGCGTAGTAAGAAACAAACATATTTCAATATTGAGATTTTTAAACATAAAAATTACTTATACGAAATTTTTAAAGTATAATTTCATATTAATAAATAATGAGTAGTTACTAAATGTCTCTAAGAATTCAATGTTTAGTGGTATTTCGACTTTTTAGTGGATAAAGAAAACTAGACGTATAAGATTAGAATTATGGACTAAATGACCGACCTAGGTATATGCATAGCAAAGAGTTTTATCATAGCTGAAACGCAGGTAGTGTAAAACAAAGAGTTTAAAAGGGAATAGTGAAATTACCGGTAAAATTATTCTGTTCTGAGTATGCACAGAGTTCTGTTAGGTATTACTGAAATAAACTCACAAATATAGGAACAATGTGTCTATTGTGTGGACTATAATAATGAAGAACAGTTTTGTCGTGATTCGGCAATTTTCAAAGGTTCCTGGGAAAAGTTTGAGGACTCTACTTCAATCAATTTATCAAATGTCGGATGCATAATACAACTTTGTAAAGATACAGAAAGTAATTAATAATAAATAATTCCTTAGCAACTTAATAATTTTAATATTTGAAGACAAGAACTGCTATTTATACACAACATTTGAGATATAAATAAAAAATTATGTATTAAATGAATTGCAATCAGAAAATTTAGAATTTCATTGGTGCCAGGACCGGGGTTGGAACTCAGGTTCGCCTCGAGTAAACAGAGTTAAAAGCGTGCGAATGGGCTATTACAGCTCTGTATCTCTAAGTCACTTCATAGTATTTAAAAGGTTTTGATGTTTATTTGTACCTTTTACATGGGTTACCACGATATGCCTAGTTAAGAATTTGTATGTGGTAGAGTATCATAAGCTTACTATATAATGACATTAGACTCAAGTTTGTATTGTATAAAAAAACAGTAGTACTGTAGGAGTACCGACAGAAGTAAAAACTTGAAAAAGCCGCAGATTTAAATAATAACTATTAAAAACTATGAATATCTAATAAGTATTACACATAAACTAGCAAACACCACACAGCAATGAAGAACAGTTGACTGTATCTTTTTAATCCAGGCACACTGGGCGGTCCCGAGTTGACACGATCGAGCCTTTCACCTCAGAGCATGGCGGATCAGCCTCACTTACAGCCTACGGAAAAATGTATGTATGCTGCTATACACTCGGGTACACTCGATGGTGCCGAGTTCAACCTATCGAGCCTTTCACTTCAAAGCGGATTAGCCTCATTTATAGCCTACAAAAAAAATCTGTATGTGGTGCGCCAAAAAAAGTTTTGATAATAAAAACACTGTCATAAATATGTAATCAAAGTACTGTGGGTATTTCCTTTAATTAGATACATAATAACAGTAGTAGGATAACCTTACAAAAACCTCTGCAAAGTAAAATTTTATTTATATAGAAAAGGAAAAAAAAATAAACAGCTTACCATATAATATACGATTATTATACCCATACTTTATACCCAGCGGGTACCTTGGGTGAAGGATTTAACCGATAATGGTTTACGACGTTTTCATGATATTGGTGTTAAAATTGTTAATTTTCTCGCTATATTTTCTGAAGCCCATTATTATATTTCAAAAACGTCATTTTTATTTGACAAAATAATTGAAGACTAAAAATAATATCAATATTAAGCAATAATAAAATGCTGTTTTATATAAACGAAACAAAATGTTATATTTTTCATATAGTGTGAGTAAAACAAAATTAATAAGAAAATATATTTTTCAAAAAAAATTATTTATGAAATTTTTACCGCGGGTAATGTCCGAGCTATCATCACTATAGTTCATATATGCTATGTCAACTATATTCCATACGTGATAATTATTACCGAATGGGGATCATTTAATGCCACGGCCGATTTACAGATACTGCTCATCTCATTTGCACCTTCACGACCTCGTAGCGAGGTTGCATCGTGACGTCCGCAAACACCGAATTGATATTGTCATCTCTTGTTTACGCGGCAGCAAAAAAAGGTACAGTTCGAAAAAACGTTCTCGAGCGATTTCAGGCTTTATGCCAAAGAGTAGGACCGATCGCGGCTAAGGCCGATCGGCAGATCTATCCTTGTATCAATTACCCAGGTATAAACAAACGATTCATTGTTTTCAGGTTGCACGCAGATGGAAAAGTGGTGGATGTCGGCCGGCAGGCTAGCTCCCTCGCTCAGTCGTTCCGCGTCGGTCCGACGGCTCAGACCGCGTCGCGTCCTTCCTCCACTGAGGCCGCTTGTACAATAACACGTCGTGTGTGCCCCGATTCGTTATTTGAAAAGTGTGCGGTTTATTATTTTTTTCTGACATTTCCCCACGCTGTGCAGTGTGCCAGGATTTCTGTTCGTCACCAAAGAGGTATGTAAACTTGAAAAAAACACGTTAAGGTATAGCGATCGCTTTATTTATTGACTGTTAGATAACAATAGAGCCGGGTAAAAGTGAGGGAAACTCTCCTATTACCGATCGGCAAAAGGAGGTAATGTTCCAATAAATTCGTTACTCAGTTATGCTTTCTGATCACACGTTACTTAAGCTGTGAACTGCATTGTTCCGTCGTTGGTTTGTATTTTTTCGATTTCTTTTTTATTCTTCATCAGTCCAATGGTTTGTTTCCGCGTCTTATTTTCATGATTCGACACAGCCAGTTGAGTTTTAATTAGTATTTTTTATGCTTCCCGGACCATTGCTGTGACTTAATGTTTTGAAATTTGAATGTTAAATGGCACGAACTTGCAACTTGCATACGAGTATATCGGTTATAATTATATTACTTGATGGGTACGTATGTTATTCTGTAATGAGGAATAATAAAATTATTAAAAATAATAATATACATAGTATAAATACACTACTTTTAAAACACTTACGATCTATTTTCAAGATATTAAATCACCAAAATATTTGCCAGAAAAACAATTATTGAGTCGAAATAAGCACTTCTAAAGTGTAGAATGTAAAAATTGAATTTAAATAAATGGTTACGAATACTTTTCTAGATACTTAATGTTATCATAATTTAAACAAAAAATGATTTTTACCTATAATTTAAGCATAAATTAAGACGTTTCAAGTTAAAGCAGGAGTATTTTCTGTTTAAATTTCTTGTACTCTGCAAAGATTCGATATGAAAAGAACATTTTTTTGGATTAGAGTTATCAATATTTCAATCCCTCTCGGGATTAAATATTCATTACACCTGTATAAATCTTGAAGAAGCAAATCGAGAAACTTTTAAGAAATTCAAAGCTCTCGAGTTTTCTATTTATATTAAAAATTTGTTTAACGTTATGCAAACGTAGATTTATTATTTTACCTGTACTTTTTATTAAAAAATATTGTTAATCTTTAAATTATGTACGAATGTGTTCTTTAAAGTAAATTAATTTAATCAATTGGAAAATTACTCATTTACGTGACATTAATCTTTAATGTCTTTTATATTATTCCTATTTCTATAGTTATACTTATATTATATATGAAAAGATAGGATATTATATATAAGATACAATTTAATTATGTATTCATAATTAAATCTTATTTGCTGGCATTACAAATGATAACGCCATCACAGCTTCCGTTTTAAAAGTAATTGTCACAAAAGTTGGCAATTAAAATAGCTACAAGCAATTTCACTCAGTAAATGGGTTAAAACGCCATAATTTTGAAAATACACAACGTTTTCTTAAAATTGTTACGGTGATGTGATTTTTTATTAGTATATTAAGACAAATTAAGTTTAGTAATGCGAGTTTATAGCTTCTTTTTTGTTTTTGCTTTCAACTGGTAGTATAGTGATGGTCGCGGGTTCAAATCTCTTGGACGGCGATAAATGTTTTTGTTAATTATTATTTATCATACACTGGAGTTCTCTGATTACCTTGAAGAATCGTATGCGTTTATTATAGGATTCAGGATTACCTAACCTGAGATATAACTATTTTCTGATCAATCGTTCAAATCTTAGAGACGTGGAGAAATCGTTTTTTTATTATTTCTTACATACTTGGGTTTTCTTATTGGCCTGAAACCATTTATGATTGCATTTTTAACCAGTATCATCGCCTCGATATATCACTATGGATTAAAAAACTAAACAAGCGTACGCGAACGATTCAGAGTTTACAAACACCCACGAACTCTAACACCGTGCTATCATCCCAAATCAATACACCATTGTTAGGGCCTTGTTTACTCGCGTTACATTTTAAAATGAATGACATTGTAAAACAAGTTTTGGTTAACAAGCGTTAACAATATATTTGCGCATCTATCTATATACAAAGTGTTTGTTGAGTCGCCTACGATATTTAAGGACACTTTATGCTCAATTGTCATCATATTTATGTAATAAAATTAAGAGCATAATTTTAGAAATTTACCAATAAATTAATGAAGTGTGGTGATACAGCGCGGTACCTACATAGCTGAGCACACCACATGTAAATGAATTACGTATAAATGGCTGGTTGGGTTTTTATAAAATTTTGTTACGAGTTAGAGTGACCTGAAATTAAGGTACAGGTGGGTCTCATTCCCAGTTGGACGTGGTTGGTCGTGCAATTCTGGCAGGATAACGTTTTCCAGGTTTACTTGAATTATGCAGTTATTGGACCATTTATTTTGTTCGCGCGAAAGGTATATTTTCTTTTCCTCGTGCTTGTCCCTTAAGAATATTTTGTCCACACATGAGTGTGGTGAGAAGATTGAGATAGTCAAATTCTGATAAATATTTAAGAATGACAAAACTAATATGTAATATATGTCATGTAATATGTCGAGTTTTTGACCATTTGGATTTTAATATTACTAATTTTATATAAAACTTATGTACTGAATTTTTGGCAAATGATTGGCAAGAAGGTAAGTGGAGTTTGGCTTAGATAAAAGTAATGAGAAGAAGCAATCCAGAAAATAAAAAAAGATTTAATATTTTCATCAAATTTGTTCTTTATATTCATCCTGTAATAATATATAATAATTTTTACCTAATTATATTTTTTATTCAGAGGAAAAAGAACATAATTACGTTAAATTGCAACGATTTTGTGAAGAGATATAATTATTTAAATTATACGTAAAACATCTATTGGGTTTTTATTATTTTTTCCTTTTATTTTCCTTTTATGTACATGACATTTATATAAATATAAATGTGGAATATTTACGTGTGTTTGTCAATTGTAGTCTTTTGGTTTAATTAAGACATCGATTTTAATTAAAGTTTCTGAATCAAAGTTATAAAAACACTTTTTATCTGTAAAATATTTATATGAATAAGTTTATTTTCACATAAAATTACGAAAACCAACGACAAACGGCTTAAAAGCGTAGTTTTTAAACATAACTTCTGCGTTATTATGGTTTTAAAAACACAATACTAATTCGATTTTTATGATTTGAGAGACCATTCAGAAATTAAGATACAAAAATATTTTTTTTAAATAGATGAAAGTGATGGAGCGAACATTCTTGAATTTTGTTATTTTGATTAAAAAAAAAGTACTAAACTGATTGTGCTGAAAATTTGAAGGGACCATTTCGGCAGAATAACCGATCAGATAAAAAGAGAATTTTAAAAATCAGTTCATAAATGGTGCAGGTACGCGCGAACATGCTTAAAAATAAACGAAATGAGAACTGTCCTCCTTTTTTGAAGTCGGGTAAAATATTTTTGTTTGTTTTGTACTTGTACCAGTACAATTTTATAACTTATTATTTTATTAATATTTAAACATAATTTTATACATCTTTTAATATTGATAATAATAATAAATAATTTATAATCAAAAAGAACAATCTTGGTGATTGTACTTTTAATTTATACCTGTTTGTCAGATGTATTTTTTTTTTCTTTTCATCATCAAATATTTTGATATATTTCTTTTTTTGTTAGCTTAGTTAGTTTTTTGCATAAAGAAAGTGTTTCTTTGCTTTAATAAAAAATCAAGATACTATGATTAAATTTTTTACCGGTCTATTCTGTTTTTCTTATATTTTTTCAAGTATAAATATCTCTTATTTTTATTTAATTATGTTAAAGAATAATTTATATTTTTCCTGTTCAAATGTCGATTCACAACGTGACCTAAAAGCGACTAAAAGAAAACAATTGGTGCCAAATATGTAAATTCTCTTGCTCCACACAGAATACTAAAAATTTTATCCGCTCCCGTCAGTAACAGACATTTTAATTATTTTATCTTTCGCCGCATATCGATATCTGCATTTTTCACACCAATCAGGAATATTTTAAAACATTGCAATTAAAAAAAGGAATAAATAATCAATGATATTTCTATATAAGTGCAATAAAACTTTAGTTTTAAATAATTTGCTAGATTATATAATGCAATCATCAAAAAAATACCATGGACTGAAAATAAAAACATGTCTTATGTTTTTATTTTCAGAAACAAACTAAGACATGGAGAACAAATATTAGGAAACTTTTTCAAATATTTTTTTGGAAATCTCTTATTTCCCTTATTAATCATAATGGATTTTAATGTATTTATTAGTGATGGACAAATTCCGACCTAATTTTATATTGAAAAGTAGCGACATAAATTCCTTTGCATAAACTTCGTAGCATATCCTAAATTTCACACTTGCCAATTCGCGTCATATTTTTAGAATAAATTGCTGCAATATTAAATGTTTATTGCACGACATTTTACACATCATTGTGATGTATTAAACGGCATGGTTGTTTTTGTCATGATATTTATTTAATATTAGCTGAGGCAATTACTCCATTATATAAATTTTAATTGGTCCAAATTTTATTCCCCTCCGTCTGATTTATTTTCTTATAAACATTATTTTTTATCGTGTATTAATATTATGATGATATTTAATAATTCTATTTTAAATGAATACCGCAACAATACGACCAAAGCTCAAAAATGAATGCCAATAGACAAAAAACAAACCAGTCCGTGGTTTATTAAAAATAATATCACAAAAAGTAAACACAAAAAGAAACCAACAAGAAGATAATTTACAAAACGCGGGCAATTCCAAACGCGGTCGACAACTTTTTATACCACAACAACAAGTTGGAAGATTACTGCGCCCAAAGAACCCAAAGAAACTTTGGAAATTCGCGAATGAAATAAAAAATGAGCCTATTTTTCCTGTCCATGATAACCTTTAGGAAACTTACGCTTGGCTCCTTTTTTACAGCCTAAGGCCATTTATATTCTTATTAACCAGCTTGACTTCTATCCTTCTAATAGTTAGTAGTCGTGGAATGTGTATGTGTTACTAAGCACAAGACAAACTCCTAGAATGTAAACAGTTATATTATATTTTTACTACACTGTATGGAACAAAATAGTCATTAATATTTATGTTTTCATTCGCCACTTCCCCGATAGTTCCAAATCTAATATAATATAAGTTTTTTTTATGGAAATGGAGACAAAGGAGCAGACGTTTTATTTGATGGTAAGCGATCCCGTCGCTCGTAGACACACGCAATATCCGGAGAGTCGCGAGTGCCTTGTCAACCTGTGAAATTGAATGGAATAAGTTTATTGGAGTGGGAAAAGAAATGGGTAGACATGATTATATGGCATTCCCAAAAGTCATACATACTTTATTTTATGCCAGTTTTATAAGGAGTGGCGGTACTTCCCCGGGTGAACGCGGCTGTATAAGTGCAGCAAAAGCTATGAAAAGATGTTAAGCTCTCCCACCTGTGTATTTTTCTAGCTAGTGTACATTTTACATACACACAAACAAATCCAACGTAAAATAAAGGTGGCTTATGGGGTCGCCTAATAACCATTCATACTCCATTCCTTCCGTGTACCTTCCTCTTATAATAGAAGGCTATCCTAATACATATTTCTATCTACAGTCCAAGGCAATCCACTTGAAGTTCTTTGGAAGTTGTGGGTAACCATAGACGTTTCAGTTAACATGAAATATACCCTCTGCTAGCTTGCTAGAGTTTCTGTGTAATATAACGTCAAAACTAAATATTCTAACTTGAAATACTGAAACTTTACTACCTAAATATCAAGTACTAATTATGCTATGACCTAATAGAATAATTATTAGTCATATATTTATTTTGGCTACCAAAGATAATAGAAGAATATATATAGTTAAAGATAGCATACAAACTGTAAGCTAGCAGCTATATAAAATTTACAGTCAATAATAATAACATAAATAGAAAAGTTTTAATGTAGATAAAATACTATTGATTTGTATTTTGGTACTCCATGTAAAACGATGTCGCAAATTTCGAAATATTTTCAAACATCCGCAACAATAAGCATGAATTTTACTAAAGAGGAACTGTTACATAAATAGAAAAGTTTTGATGTAGATAAAATACTATTAATTTGTATTTTGGTACTCCATGTAAAACGATGTCGTAAATTTCGAAATATTTTCAAACATCCGCAACAATAAGCATGAATTTTACTAAAGAGGAACTGTTACATAAATAGAAA
>JAOCPS010205244.1:0-13987 GCA_025505425.1 Graphium colonna
GGCTTCATAGGAGATCGGTAGGGGGTCCTGTGGTAGTAGGGGTTTATTTCTCCCCCAACAGAATGCTTGCAGAGTTTGTAAGCTACCTAGACCGACTGGGGTCAATGATCCGGCTGTTTAGACCCTACTTTGTTCTAGTTGCTGGGGTTCTCAACGCTAAGTCATCTGCATGGGGATGCTCTGTAACGGACGTACGTGGTGGGCTGCTTGAGGATTGGCTCCTGGAGGTCGGGCTGTCAGTCTTAAATCGCGGTTCGGTAGACACGTGTGTGCGAATGCAGGGCAGCTCTATCATTTATGTGATTTTGCAAGCCTAGCGCGCCGTGTTTGGGACTGGAAGGTGTTAGTGGATGAGGAGTCACTATCAGACCACCGGTATACTCGTTACAATCTCATTACCTCACCAGATGTCTTTACCAGCCCAAGACGGACCGCTGATGGAAACGGCCCAAGGTGGCGACTCCGAAGTTTGGCTACTAAGCGTCTATAGTAGGCGGCGATAGTGGATGTTGAGGGAGAAGCAGAATGGTTCAGAAACGCAATGACGCAAATTTGCGATGCGTCTATTTCTCGGTCCAAGAATCTCCCTCCAAAGCGACAAGTGTACTGGTGGTCTGCGGACCTCACACAGATGCGCAGAGCACGTGTTGTAGCAAGATGCCAGTACACTCGATATCGTATAAGACAGCGCAGGGACCCTGACCTTGAGGCTAAGATGTATGCCTCCTTCAGAAGGACAAAACTGCCGTTGCAGGCGGGCATAAACAACGCGATTGTCAATGCGAAAGAGGAGTTTGGGGCTGTATTGAACCGTGATCCGTAGGGGCGACCCTACAAGATGGTGATGAATAAATTTCGCCCCTGGGCTCTCCCGCTGATGTAAAACATGCAGCCTCAGCTAGTGTCGGCGATCGCAACGGCTCTGTTTCTACGGCGGAAGGACCACACACCATCTATGATGTCCACACACGGCATGGAGGAAGCTGACCCGAGGAAGGTGCCTGAGGTGACTACGGGTGAGCTCCAAGTGGCTTTTAATAAAATGAAGGCCAAGAGTACCGCTCCGGGCCCTGATGGTATCCCAGGTCAGGCATTAGCACTGGCCTCAGAGGAAGCCCTGGAGCCTAGGTTGCGGTCGTTGTTTACTGCCTGTCTAGGTTAAGCTCGAATAATACAAAGCTGCAAGACAGGCAAACTGACCTTCATCCAGAAAGAAGGGCGTCCCGTCGAATCTCCGTCCACCAATTGGCCGATAGTGCTGCTCGACGAAGTGAGCAGGCGCTTCGAGCGAGTGATCTCCGGTATAGTCCGGTCACTTAAAGCACTTTGGCCAGAATTTAGCGGACAGACAGTTCGGATTTCGCAAGGGCCGGTCGACAATCCACGCGGTGTTGAAGGTGAAGTCTCTTGTGCAAGAAGCAATCTCCCAGGGTGAGGTTATTTTTTAAAAGCATTGGCGATGTCAAGAGACACCGCCAATGTTTTTAATATCATGCCCCGGCTTTGCATACAAGAGGCATTTCGATTTCATAGAGCGCCTCTCTACTAGCAGTGCATTATTGGGGCTTACCTGTTTCACCGACGTGTGATATACCCGTGCCGAGATGGCCAAAGTACAACAGAGGTAACGTGTAGAGTTCCACAGGGGTCGGTGCTAGGACCACTCCTGAAAAACGTTAGCTCCGACTAGGCGATCCGTGGCGTCTACCTCAGGAGTGTCAAATTGACATGTTACGCCGATGGCACCCTTGTCACTGACCGTGGCACCAACTTTCACCAGGTTGCTGTTCTCACCACAGCAGGAGTATTGCAGGTAGTGGGGCACATTCGGCAATTGTGACTAGAAGTGGCGTTAAATAAATCCTAGGCACTATGTTTCCATGGCCCTCGGAAAGCGCCACCTGCAGATGCCCATATTATTGAATGTGGCATCCGCGTAGACGTAAAGCCGACAATGAAGTATCTTGGCCTAGTCATTGATCGCTGATGGGACTTTGGTAACCACTTTGAGCGCCTCGCTCCTAAAATGATAAGAGCAGAAGCAGCTTTCGGCAGACTGCTCCCTAGTATTGGCAGCCCTAACGACTCCTGCCGTCGCCTTTACGCTGGAGTCCTACGGTCAATAGCCTTGTAGATTGCCCCCGTCTGGGCTCTGGTCGTCAGACTGTAGTAATACTAGCAAAACTGCAGAGGGTGCTGGCCATTCGGGCTATAAGAGGCTATCGGACGATGTGCACACGCTCACACGCACACACGCACACACGCACGCACGCACGCACGCACGCACACACACACACATTTGCCAATACTGTTTTGGGTGGAAGGGACTGACTTCTGAGATACAGGTTTAATTCCTAGTTCAGGATTCAGGGACTCAAAGTGTTTATAACTGTAATTTTCACAATATAAAATCCTCTAAAATATTTTTACACAATATAGCTATAAGTACGCTGCTCTTTTCTTTCTTTATATATTTGGCTTTCATTCGCAGTAACGTATTATTCTGACGACATTTTTATACTTTGTAACCGCCATGAATGAATGTTGTCTTTTGGTAACTTTGACTTAAATCAATCTTGACATTTCTTTCGATGTTCACCAATAATCGATTGCGAACGTCTCGTATATTTAGGAAAGATATGCAAGTGACAACGTATGTATTATAAAATAAAGGTAAGATATTTATTTAAAATTAATAATTTAGTTTAGAGTAAGAAGACATGAACTGTTTGCTTTCGTTTGTATACTTATAATCTACCAAACCTAAATTTGATTACCGATATGTAAATAAGTATAACAAATTATAAATTACA
The DNA here is from genome assembly GCA_025505425.1 of Graphium colonna. NCBI lineage: Eukaryota > Metazoa > Arthropoda > Insecta > Lepidoptera > Papilionidae > Graphium > Graphium colonna. Next base: position 2,814 of record JAOCPS010205244.1, read on the forward strand.
TTTGAGATATACGAAGACCATTTGCTTTCTTTAGGGACTACAACTTTTTTAAACTTTTAAATATTACTAATATTTTAATTATTTATTAATTGCTATTAATTACAATCATGATTTAATTTAGCATTGTCATGAGACATGAACATCCAATATACAGAGAAGAAATTTGTGAATCGACAAGTGTAAATCACTTACTAAATTACTACTAACTTAATATTGGCTGTTTGGCTTAGCGACCAAGCGAGGTATGTGTGGTAGACACACCAACAAGGGGCGATAGGTGGATAAGGTAAGGAAAAACTGGCCTCTTTCTTCCTTCGGTCTGCACTGGTAAACCGCGGTGTTCAGTTTCCGAAACACATAAATACCTAAAACTTGTCTGGTGATTAATTTCAATACTTGAAGACGTTATTTAAAAATAACCGTTATTTAAAATATAATCGTTATTTAAAATATAATCGTTATTTAAAATATAATCAAAAGTAAATATTTATTTACTTACTTCTACATAAACATAATGTAATGTTCAATAAATTATTGCGCAAATTATGATCATCTTAGCGGACAAAGCGCAGCCGTGGGTGAGCCGGAAGTTAAGGGATGCTTGAGGATCGGCGAGCGTACTGCCGATCAGGTGCTTTGCTACTACACTTCATTGATTTATTGATAAGATTGGCCGGAAACTGTGCCCCTAACTTTAATTTGACAATCGTGATCATCTATTATGCAGGATGATTGGTCACTCACTAATAGATGTTATGTAAAGAAAGCATATAACTTTTATTTTCTCAGCTACATCAGACCACAGTTATGCGGACGTCAAATTAATAAAAACTCCTTATTCCCGTGCCCCTAATTAATCCGTTACAAGAAAAAATTAAAACGGGCCGAAAATGGAATAAAATAATGTTGTGGAATCAATTCCATTGACTTACCTATGTGTATGTATTAAACATTTATTACATGAAATTTATTTGCTATGTAATGTGCTGCACTTTTTATACGAACGATATTTATCTCTGCAGTCTAATATTATGTATAATTTTATTTTTTTTAATATTCTAACATTTCTCCATCAGAAGATGCAAAAAATCTTATCATTTTGTAGTTTGTCATTATAATGTAAGTAGCAACTGTTGGATTATGCAGAAAAATAACGGAAAATAGCAAAGATAAACAATAAAGACTCAAGAATATTCTTGGAAGATTATATAAAAAAAGTTAATACAAATATATTTCTTATAAAATTCCAGCTTTCAAATCTAAAACGGAAGACGTGACTATTGTAAATTGTTTTATATGTCGCAACAAACCTTAAGTAATTACAGGGTCTAAATATATCTCTAAAAATAACGCGAAACCAATTTCACAAACGATTTTTTCTTTTTCTTTCTAGCATTATTCCCAAATTACTTTGGGTCAGCTTCTATTCCAACCAAATTTCATCTTTTACGACAACTAAAGGCGTTCTTGGCAGTTGGAACTAACTTTTACATACCTATCCGATGCATAGAACATCGGATGGGTACATAAAAATCAGTCCCGGTCACCTTCCTTTTCAAATTAATTTTTATCAATTTAATTGTAAGGAAATTGGGTGATCAGGTCGCAATGCCGTTGTTCAACCAAAAAACAACAACAAAGAATCATTGTTGCCCCGGAGAATTGGAACCCACGATCTCTGATTTGTAAAGGAAATAACCATTCCGCTAGGCTATGGTGACTGCCGGGCGATTGACAAATGATTTGACAAATGTCAACCGATTTCTAAAAAGGAGAAAGCAAATTAACTTACATCAAAACAGTGCTCAGTATTTTTCGGTTGCCCATTTTAATCAAATCATTGAAATGGTTAATTATAGAATATAGTACAAAATATGTTAATGCCAGATGCGTTGCGTAAAAACTGAAATTCAGGGAATATTTGGGTGGATTAGAAGCGGACACCGAGTAACTTAGGAAAGGTTAGGAGGAAGAAGAAGAGTCGTATTAAATTAGACCGGGGTTCGCACAAAAGTCCGATACTAATTAATTAAATAGATATTTTCGAGTCGATGACTAAAAGTTGCTCAGACTACGCAGATAACGATTCTTATCTACTCCACAAAAGTATTTTTGTAAAATTAAAACATTAGTCTTGAAGAGATAATATGTTATGACGTGTATCTGCTGATATTTGGCAATACAATTTTATTTTTGGGACCTAAATATAAATAATTTTGTCTTTTTTAAATTACTATAATTTAACGTACTTAGCTAAAAGCAATATTTTACTCTCCACGGCTGGCATGTTTCTACGATAAGTGCGTAATTCCTCTCTATGTCAACCTCAAAATACTCTTGAATTTGAACCGACGTTGTTGTTTTCACTTCACTTTAAAAAATCGACATTTTTTAGTTTCTGTCAACATAGCCTAAAAATCTATGTGCGAGAATCTTTTTAAAGTAACAAAGTACCATAATTTTGAAAAGACTAGGAGGAAGAAGAAGGATAATACGATACAAAATTTTGTGTGGATTGATTAATTTAAAGTAAATGATGCGACGATTATTTTTTTAATACTCTTAACAACCTTAAAAGTATTTTGTTTGTATGTTTAAAATGCTAATCTTTGGTAACCAGCAAGTTTTTGTATATCATGGATGTCTATTGGCGCCAGTGATAAACAGTGCAACAGTCAGAAATACTAAGTTGACCTAAAACCAACTTCAAACGCCTAAGATGTTCATTCATAATGTATTTTTAACAGTTATTATAATTTTAAACGGAAACTACAAAACCGATTTATATCATAAAAAAAATTAAAAATTGACGCACATACATCAAAAGATACATGCAGTCGAACATGTAACTTCCTCTTTGTATAAAGTTGGGTAAATACTTTTGTTTTCCGTACAGTACAAAATAAGCGAAGAAATATTATAAAATCTTTACTTATGATAATATTTCTTATCATATTTTGTGAAGGTTACAACAAATTGTTAGATATTTGTCTCAAACAAATTACTGCAGATGTATTTGTTGGTAAATCCTTATTTATATGTTATATCGAAGTTAAAGAAACGAGGACACGTGTACACGTGTCGTAAACTTTACCCTGTGCTCATTAATGTAGTTCTTCGGAGGTATATTTTCCTTATCCTCGCTAATTCTATGGATATCCCGGAATTCATTATTTCGTATTAGGACTGCGATGTAGATATATGTGTTTTTATTCCTGTTATGATAATTTTCAAAAATTCTTATTAAGTAAATCCAAATCTAAGAGTAAAATTGAACTTTTATTTTCTCTTCACACAGAAGTCAGGAAAGAAAGATCGTGTGATCTTTCTTTACTTACAGCCACAGCGCAGAAGTGTTTTTGCGCTGTGGCTGTCATACACACGATACGTGACTTGTCCGCGTTGTTTAATTTTATAAAAAATTATTAGTTGATACGGATCCTACAATCGAGCTAATTTTACTTAAAACTAAACAAGAAGCAAGCACAAGCGTTTTTAAGACCTAAATAAAACTGTGTAAATAATACCCACGAGAACAGTGTATCTACAAGACCTAAATTGGTTTAAACAAAGTGTAAATAAATGAAGCAGTGCGCTAAAAACTTTCAACTGTGGATGGACGTAATCAATAAAGATGTGAAATTCATTAGAATTTGGAGTAAATTATCAAGAAGAAGTAAATAAATATACAATGTACTGTGCAATCTTTAGTGCGGTGATTAGATTTAAGTACCGTCTACTTAAAACCATATGTAACGGTCTAAATCGGGAGTATCTATGAACAAATGGACAATTTCACTCATTGGGTAGCACGGCACGACAACTTAGTGGCAAGAAACAAATATATCTATTTCATATATATAAAGACATGGTAGAGATAGAAGTCCAAGTTTTTTGTATACTGGCTAGCATGAATCATATGGTTGTAGTCCATATATGGCCTTTTCATATTTTGTTCGGGCTATAAAAACTCTATTTTGTTCTCAACAATTACTCCCTACTATGACCCCGTGACGCAGGATTGACTCGACATATGATTGGTAAGATATAAAAGTGCCTTATAAATTTGCTAACACTTTTAATTTGTTTTAAGGGCATATAAAAAATTATTTCTTTTTACACATAGTTCATCAATATGTATTTTTCATTTTATATCCTAGTCTGTAGTGACTCCTAAAAAAATTGTACTGGTTACTGCCTTTAATTTTGGTGCATTTAAATTGATATTATATTAATTGTTATTACATTTATTGAATTATATATATACATATTTGTTTTAAGTTACTTTCAAATGATTTGTATAAAACCATTGAATTAAATTGTCTAGAGTATTATTTATATGTGGCTTAGGGTCATGGACTGTGTACTGTTTTTTATTAGACGTTACAATAATTGGAATATCATCGGCAAATAAAACAAATTTGTGGTGAGTTATATTAAGAACATCATTTTTATTTAATAAAAATAAGATTGGCCCCAGTACTCTTTCTTGAGGAATTCCATATTCATTATGTCTTTATTCTGATAAGTGCGGCGTAACGTTTTTATCTCTGTCTATCTTCGACATTATAATCCGTCGTTGTCTATGCGTAAGATAAGACGATGTTCACTATAATGAAAGCCCTCTGATTCCAACTCTTTCTAATTTTTGTAACAATAGTTCATGAGAGACCAGGTCAAATGCTTTTGATAGAGTCTAAAAATAATCCCGTATCAAATATCAAATGTTGATGATTAATATAAGATATATTTATTTTAATTTGAGTAACGATAGCCAACGTTGTTGATTTATGTTTCTTGCAGCCATATTATTTATTATGTATTATATGATATTTAGTGCAAAAATCCATTATTAGTTTTTACATGCATTTTTTTATGTTTGAGATATTATCGATATCTGAGTTGTCGCGCGAAAATTGTTAAGGTCATGTTTCTTTCCTTTTTTTAAACACAGGCTTAATAATTGATACTTTTAATGCATTTGGAAAGACTTCATAAGAAAATGATAGATTAATTAGGTATGTCATGATTTCAACAACAAATGCACAAATCTAACAAATTTAACAAATGCCATCACATTAAATTTACGCGTAATAAGAATATTATCGCTACTCAGTACAGATTCAATAACACAATTCTTTCAGAAGTTAACGCATAAATCATATAGATTCCATAGCCTAGCAAGGCATACAAATCACTAGAATTTATCAGATTTCCAGAATACGTTTCATTTAAAAATACTCCATAATGCTTACATACGTAGTACGCTAGAATACCCATCCCCTGATTGGAATCCTCTATATCGGTGCCATTAACATCAAATTGAGCGTATGCAGAAAACATATTTATGTATTTAAGATAAAAAATGCCCACATTCTTCTAATTGCCACTGTAAATTAGATTATTTTAAATCAGAACCTTTAGAAAAATTCGCAGAAATTCGTTTCACCTTTTCTTTTTACACAATATCACAAACGGAAATGTTATTGTTCCAGAAATATTATCTGAGATAAACTTGAAAGTTCCACGAAATTCATTTTGAAGAGCGAATACCGGACAGAATATTTTGGATTTCTTCTAGCTGTACGAATCTTGGCCGTAATTTAGGTAAATTTAATAATTAATAGGTATTAATCGTATGTTGTCCAATTATAATAACATTGTAAGAACAATTATAAGAACCAATCCATTGACATTTTCCATAATTCAATTTCACATTTTATAGAATTACTTCGGCAATTGTCCAACATCGCAATACAATTTGTATTTTTTTAAAAGATAAGTTTTGCATATTAATTATTTTACTAGTACTTTGGTTTCTTTCATATAACCTTTTTTTAACTCTTTTAAAATTAAATGTAATGTAAAATACATAACTTTAGAGTTAATTTTCTGTACAGCACCTTCTTACTTCAGTGTGAATGATGTGTAAGCCTGTTATTGATGTGTTTATTTGGTAACTTAATAATGTTTACTTTAAATCTCTCAATGTTTGTTGATCATGATTTTGGTGTACCAATAAAGGAAATAAGTAAATAATTAAAAAGTTTTCAAATTATAAATGTGTTCATAATTCAAAATAATAAAAAAGTTAAAAAAAATATGTAACCGTGTTTATGGCGAGACTAGATATATCAGCCTTCACCTAACGCACACCTATCCCTACATGGGTTTTAATATTAACGGGAACTTATGATAAAATTATGTTTTCTTATACTTTTTATTATAATTTTAATTAAACGTCGACTGCTGTCCGGATTTAACCTTCAAACATGCATTTAAATTTCTTTCTCAAATTTAAAATCTATAGGCGTGATTACTTTTTCGCGAAGTATAGCAAAGTAATTTATAAGTGGTGAGAAATTTTTACGTTTCCCTTTATTCTCACTATGAATAAAATTATCATTTGACATGCAAATTAACATTAATGCAACGGAAAGAAGTTATGAGTAAAGAGCTCTGAAAATAGGCTAAATATATTTTTTGTTATGTAAAATCAATAATATACATTATCTTACTCAAAACCAAATTAAACAAAATCACATACATAAACTCTACCTTTCTAACGTAAAATAAGGGCAGAAAGCGTCATAAAATACATTTGTAGAAAGGTTGGCGTAACGAAGCGCTTAAGCGCTTAGCAAGTGGTAGGAATGTTTGCTGCTAAATGCTATGCGAAATGTATAAAATAAATCAAGATAAAACTTTCCGTTTTCACCGTACTGCACAATCTCACATGTTAATGGCCTAAACATCAACAATTTACGGGTTGTTATACTTATATTTATGCTTTCCTTCCTTTAAGCCGTTTAACTATTTTAAGATTTCTATAAAACGGCTTTAAGTTAAGATTATTACGTACTACGTAACAAAGCTAAAGTGTATTTTACGTTATTATTTATGTCACATATATATATGAACATTGTAACTTCAATATTTATGAAGGCATTTTGATAACTTTTGTAGATGTAAGGTCAACTGGAGGATATTTTACCCGGATGATTTCAATATTTCGTATTGATATATTAAATGTACGCACGTTAACGCAGTTTATTTTTCTGCTATCGTAAAAATTCGAAAGCATTGTGGAACACCACAAGTAAATACTATTTTAAATTCTTTAACTTTATACTTTAGTTTAAAGTAAAATATTTTTTTTTTCGATTATGGAAGTTTTAAACTTCCATAATAAAAGGAAACGACAAAGTGGATTGAGTGATGGTATTGATTACTCATATGGAGGTTACGTTCAAATTATTTGACCTGATACATCATAATATTATGTTTAAAAGTACGATGCAGATTGGCAAATAATTAAAAGTTCTGAATTTGTTTCCATCATGAGATGCATTCTCTTGGTAATTATTTAAGTAATCAAATTGATTACATTTTAAGCTGGATTCAGAATTCACATAGACATATGACCAATACGGCCATATAATTTGAATTTGGAACACGTTTATTATTCTAAAAACTTAACTTGTTAAAGAAAATAGGAAGTGGTAGAGCACAATAACTTTTTACAGCTTTTGCTGCACTTCTACGGCCGTGCTCACCCAGGGAAGTACTACTGCCCTTTATAAAGTTGGCATAAAATAAAGTATGCATGTTGGCCATGTCTACCCTTTTCTTTTCCTTTTCCTATCCTTTCCAAATCCTTAATCCCGACCCCATGTTATCCAATAAACCTATTATATCCGATCTTCCAGGTGGACAACGCACTCGCAACTGTCCGGATGTTGCGTTTTTTCTATGGGCGACGGGATCGCTTACCATCAGATGAACCGTCTGCTCGTTTTTCTTCCTTTCCATAAAAAAGATAGAATTGCAGTCATCGCTTTGCAATAAGTGGGTATCAGCCGCATGTTCGTATATCAATTAATACAACCACATTTCCTCTGTCAAAGATCAAAAAAATTCAGCGCTGCTGCGTGCTGTTTTACTACAAATACTGTTTGAGCTAGAATTCGTCAAAATCCTATTTAGAAGCAAATAATCATATCGCGATAAATAATGATTCCTGCTCGGACTCTGTCGCGTGTTATAAAACAAAACCTGAAGCTCGCTTATCACCGATATATAAGACATGTTCTAAATCAATCTTAACAATTAAAAAAACTAGATCGATCAAAACTCCTACTGTTGCAATACTCAAGTGAAAGGCTCAAAAATATCCTCTTTACCATTGAAAAATTATGATTGAAGAACACTACAATAAGCAAAATGATAAAGTAAACGTTGACAGACAAACTACACAAAACTACATTTTTGTGAAAAAGAAAAGAAAAATCTCACCAAAGTGTATAAAAGCAGTGTAGTATGTAGAAAAAAGTATTAGATTGTTTTGTGAATCCTTTTAGCAAAATACTTTTTAAAAATATACCGTGGACTTTCTAGCAGGACTCTGCATCTGGTCAGAAGGCATGAACTACCCAATCCTGGTTTAAAACCAACGTTCCGGACTTTATAAGTGCTGAAGGCTGGCCCTCATCTAGCATAGATTTAGAAAATAGTGTGAGAAAGAGTGTACAAACTTTATTGTGAATGTCATCTCTCCTATGGAGGTCAAACAAAGAGAACTATAAAAACCCGGGTAAAGGAACACATACCTGCCATTTAAAATAATAGGAAAAAATAAGTCTGCAGTTTGAGAACACACTTTGAAGGGGCCCAAACATCACATAAGATTTGAAAGTTATAAGGATGATTAGCAATAGAAGAATTAAATTAAGAAACATCTAAAATTCAATAGAGATGATGCTTGGTTGTAACCACTTGTTTGGGTTCAATTTAAAAATAATTGTTATACTAAGACAACATATATAAAAACCTCATTTAAAAACTATGTTATGATTTTAAATTAAACAACTTTACAGATTTTATCGCTGTTTAATTTAAATTTTCACTGGGCGTTGCAAAACCTTTAAAGCATTCAAAGTCACGGATAGGACTGAGATATTTGATATCCTAGTATCACTTATCAATCCTATATACCGTCAGCTTCAATATTAATTTGAGTTCGATCTACACAGCAAATATTTTTGGTATATATTTTTGGTGCCTTTAAATCTTGTAGTGTTGTTCTTATTTCTTGTCTTGATTTTTTTATATATTTGGATCCCATATAAGTAGTTGCAACCAAGCATCATCTCTATTGAATTTTAGAAGATTCTTAATTTCAATCTTCTTTTATATATGAAAATATTAATTATATATTTACGTAACATGGAATACACTAGGTTTATAATTCATAAAAATGTGATGAAAAAAAGAATAATGCAGCTATATATTGTACGTACAAGAAGTGGGAAAAAGTAATAAAGGGCAATAAAAATTAAGCAAACGAATGTCATATTTCTATTTACTCTAAATTGTTATATTATTTATTACTATACGTAGTCTTCAAATCAAGTCCATAAAATGTAGCCAGCACTTTTTAACGTAAATTTTACGTGCATAAAGTATGCAGGGTGACTTTGAGTCACCTATATCAAAGGAGAGCACTTGATACTCGATTGTGATTATATTTACCTAATGGAATTAGGGCCGTAATTTTCGACGAAATTTTCCAATAATCGATCAATTACTCGGTAAGGCACTTGCCCTCCCTTCCGTCCTCTGCTTATTTTTAGGGTGATGGATCAAAATGTTAACTAAAATTTTGAATTAATTATTAATAATACAAAACATAAATTCTATAATATGCTTTGCCGTCATCACGTTTTGCAGCATTATAAAGTTAAACCAATTTTCATCAATATTAATCGGAAGAAATATATAATTTTATTACACTCGTGAAAATCTTTGAACGTTGTAAGACAAATCTGAAGCTATTTTGTCATTTCGCGTTTGAACTATAACTCTGATAGAGATAAAGGACACTATAATTTTAAATTAATCATTGAATTGAGAGAATAATTAGAGGACACATACTAAACTTAAAATTTAGTTCTTTGTAGTTGTGCATTTTAAAAGGTATTTTTATATTTGAGTGAATCTAGAATTAACAAGCATATCATGTTAATGCTGATATTTTATGAATATAACTGAATAATAAAGTATTTTAGTCAAAAACTTCTTGAAACTGATACTTAATTCTAACGAAAACTTATCACACTTTTATTTGAATACTAAGTATAATTGAGATTTTCAAAATATTCATAATTCCAAGGCGTTCGATAAAGTTAAACTGTTTAAATCTTTTAAAAAAATCGGGCTCATCCTAACCTTTGTCTGATATAAGCGCATATACTTGTATGATGTTTATGCGACTAAGTTTCGTATTGTTTTTCTGCGTCACTTATGGTTTCTCGTGATTTTAATACAAATTGCATAAACTACACCTATAACAGATGCATTGCTCTAAAACAAAGCCCTTATGCTGAACACATGACTGACATAACATGCTCATTATCTCTGAACAAAGCGGATTGTATTCTTACTAAAAAACGTTGTCAGTGCAAGAAGGTCAAGATATTTCTCGTTATTTTGTTTATTTTATATTTTCCTAAGATATTTTTAAATATTATTCCCAATTAAAACTTTGGTGAACAAGCAATTCCACGAACTTTATTAATTTATTTACCGAAAGACTGAGTATTAAGTGCAAAATCATCAAAAACTGTTTTAGTGTATCAGTGTTATAATATTTTTCTACCCTCTGTTGTAAATAGAGAATGAAGTAATCAATATGTTCAAACGTCCTGCAATAAAAGGAAATATATATTCGACCACCCTACGTAATAGATTCGTGCTAATTCGTAATAACATAAAAGCCAATCAAATGCACTATCTCAAAGTGTGGTTAGCAAAATCACATTGAATGTGTTGCATATATTGATTTAGCTACATCTCGATCAAAATGGATATATCCATCTTGTGAAGCCAACAAGGTAAATATGGGAAATAGCAGCAACACGAATACTCAACCTAAAGATAAGGGATAATTGGCTAATCAACCGTTATCTGTCCCGTAGAGCAGCTTGTTAATTTAAAAAACATCAAAAACTTTTGAACAAAACACTAGACCAAAAACTGACTGGGTACTTAAAGCTACTTGAATCAAACTAAAAAATAATTTCACCTCAATTCTATAACACTGTTTAATTAGCAATATTCCGCGAAAAAATCCCCTAACAACCTGCAAGCAAATATATGAGCGCACGCATAAGCAT
>JAOCPS010205461.1:0-13984 GCA_025505425.1 Graphium colonna
TGCATGTCCGAGAGAAGGGGGACACAAGCCCCGAGTCTCGATAGAGGGCGGGTACTACCCGCAACTCCACACCAGGATTGAACTGTACTATGACGACACAGTTGTGTCAACAAATTATTCAGTAATGCTGTAATAAGCTTTACTTAACTTTTAACAATAAACATATATAAAACAAACCACTGAACTGATGTTTAATATCTTATGGGACTATTTCCTAAGTATGTCCTTTCGAATGAATTTTTTGAAAACCATTCATAAATGGCGCAAGTTCTGCACGAATCTCACAAATCATGGAGCATAGGAACTTTTCACAGCTTTTGCCGCACTTCTACGGCCGTGCTCGCCCGGGGAAGTACCACCGTCCTTTGTAAAGTCGACATAAAATAAAGTATGCATGACTCTTGGGGATGCCAGATGGCCATGTCTACCCTTTCCTTCTTATTCCTATCCTCTCCAAATCCTTAATCCCGACCCCATTCAATCCAATAAACCTATTATATCCAATCTCCCAGGTTAACAACACACTCGCAACTTTCCGGATGTTGCATTTGTCTTCCTTTTCATAAAAAAGTGAAAACATCCGGTTTGAAAGCCTCCCCCCTTTTTGTAGTTTGTTAATTACATTAACGCGGAAAATCAAACAGAACTGTCAAACTATATCATATACTTAAAGCGTAGTATACTCTTAAAGAGTACTTTGAAGATTTGTGTGTATGGGAATAATATTGCTGATTATTATACAGCCAAAACAAATTATTATATACAACATTTGGTATGAAATATTATTTCAAAAGAGCAGCTTAGTTCCTCGCCCGCTCTTCTCAGCAGAATCTGCCTTCCGAGCTGGCGGTAGCTTCTTCTCGAACACTTAATGACAATGTAAAAAATTGCTTTATAGGAAGGCGTTAGCGTCTATGTCAATGAAGATATTTTGAATTTGAATTGATTATAGCGACATCATCCAGATTATAAGATATTCAAACATAAATAATATTTGAATTAAATGCTGTGTCCCATGGATCCTTATAAATTTATTTTTGCATGAACCAACCCTCGACAACCACATAAATTATAACAAAAAAATAGACAAATCTATTGTTACTTTTGAGTTTTACTAAGACTATAGTCCAGTCGCGGAGCAATAGGAATAGGAAGAATTTCGTACAATGACCTCTTTGCCTACTGACAGTGGTGACAATAATTTTTGTAGAAGGTGCAGTTTAAAAAAAGCTTAAAACTATATGAAATAAAATAATTTTTTGCGCAAAGATACAAAATTACACGCAGTAATGGAAGCTTAACAAGTAAATTAAAGAAAAATATGAAAACACTTAACAAAAAAATATAATTTTTCGTACTCGATTCGAATGTTTGTTTTTTTATGTACGTTCGGGCATATCTTATAGGGTATTCTTCCACAATGGTTAAAATTTTTAGGAAAATTCTTTAGGAGTTTTTTTTTAAATCAAAATAAAAAAAATTTATGTTGGTTTGCACATATCTTTTTTTCTTCTGTAATATGTTTCCAAGGATGGCATCAGAGTTCTAATGGCCAATTTTATAAAAATCTCCGTATTATTTATATCAGTACAAGTGTAATTTTTTTTATAAACACATAGTCTCAAATTCATTTTTTTTTTTCAGATCCCCAACTTCTAAATCCTGCCAACATTGCCCAGGAAAGAGAGTGAGTTTATTTTGTATTAACTTATTATTTCATTTTTTTTTCATTGGAACAATAGCAGATCCGGAAAAGACATTAACTTCCTACAAATTTTCTTTAAAGATTTGTGATTTTATGAACATATTTTTGTTTTTTAACCAACTTCCAAAAAGGTTCTTAATATGGATGTTTATTTGTTTGCGCGTATCTCTGCCATTTATGAACGGATTTTAAAAAAAATCTTTCGTTATCTGAACGGGTATACTTCCGAAATTGTCCTATAAAATTTTTAGAAAAGTCCGTTTCGTACTTTGTTTTTAAAATCATAATAATGAGTACATTTCCAATATCACATTTAAAGGCATTTGTAACTTTGTGTAAAATCAATTTTGTTACAAACCAAAATAGATTAATAAAAGTTCTAAAGCGATTGAAATTGGTGGCACCCTGTCGCAAAATTCAAAAATAATTTTAAATCCCATTATATTTTATTTTTTGCTTAGTACCCCAAAAAGGATTTTTTAAAGTATCTCAAGTTACTCCTTAATCAGATGGGTCACCTGATGGTAAGCGATCCCGTCGCCCATAGACACTCGCAACATCCGGAGAGTTGTAAGTGCGTTGTCAACCTGGAAACTAGAATAGAATATCTTTATTGGATAGGATGGGTCGGGTTTAAGGAGGGAAAAGAAATGGGAAAAGGAAAGCATAGCCATCTGGCATCCAAAAATGTTGCTTTTGTATTTAGTCTCTTTTTTGTATATCATTTGTATGTATAGATAAAAGATTCAAATTTAATTTTCAGTCACATCCAAGAGCACATGGACGTGCCCATAGACACATCCAAGATGTCAGAACAGGAATTGCAATTTCACTATTTCAAAATGCATGATGCGGACAACAATGACAAATTGGACGGCTGCGAGTTAATCAAATCCCTCATCCATTGGCACGGTGAGTTATTTTTATTCATAATATCTATTAAATATACACATAAATGATAATAAAAATCTTTTATCCACATACAAACAACATTTTATGTGTATGTTCACAACTCTGCACATAAGTAAATGCAATTAAGTAGTTAAAAACTTGTTATTTATATTAAAATTAATTAATACTTGTTTTTGAAATTTTAAATGATTTTTACTAAAATTAAAAAACTGTTGCCGATATATAAATAATTAACTGTTCTATAATTTTGAGAATCTAAAGTTATAAAAATAAATCAGAAAAAAATTATATTCGGTTTTCAAGTGTGCTAAAAACAATTATGATATATTTTGGAATTTTTCTTTTTGCATTTTCTCGTCAATATATAAAATGGGAATAATTGTGAAATGTGTTTGTCTGTTTTCAAGGCATAATGTTTGGGACTCTTTGTTTAAAATGTTGTTCTGATATTCAAAATTATGGGGATGATTTTTGTGATTATATTTTGGGCAGTGTTGCCATTGGTTGGGGGAAATGCAAATGGACTCGGGAAGTATTTTGTGCGATTTTTCTTTTTATATATAATTTAATAAAAATGATCGGAACTATTTTAAAAATTTATTTATTTTAGCTATAGCAATTTTCTTTTTTAACAATTAGACAAATTCGATTTGAGTCATACAATCGTACATAATACTTTCTAGAATTAATGTATATGAGTTAATTTAATTGCACAGATGATATATTGTCTATGGTAAATAATTTTAGGAAAAATAAAAAAATACATTTCAATATATAAACTAAAGCATAGACTACTAAATGTATAGGTATGGTTTAGTACGGTCATTTAAAGAAGGGGATTGTGTGTGCTCATAAGATATTGGTGTGAGCAATACACAAATGGGAGAGCCCTTTCTATAAATGACTGCGTTAAAATAACATTTACCTTTAATACTTGTTTTCTATGTGTTTCTGTATTTTCGTTAGTAATCAAAATGTTTGAAACAGATTATAATATACATAACGATTGACAATATATTGTCTATGCCGAATATATGTAGCGAATTTTTTGCAAATTCATTATGGGTGCCACGCAAAACTTAAACCTCTCCGATGCTTGATAAAGGCATATTATCTTACAAAGTTTTGTAGTCTTGTAGTTATTATATAAGGTACTATGCAAGGGGTGTTCATGATAATAGATCCTTATTATGTCGATACCTTAATTCGCTAACCAGCTAACTCCATTTAAGTAATTTTATCACGGAAACAATTAAAAAATTTAATATTATTTTAATGTAAATACAAAAAAATAATCAAATTCATCGCGTAGAGAACCCGCACGGGTTTTTCGAAAATCTATTTATTTAAAGAATTGTGATAACATTAGATTTTAAATTGATAGAAATCATATTTTTGCCGACTTCAGATTTTTACAAAAACCTTCTTCAAACGCCTTAAACATAAAACTTTTGAAACATATATTCTCCGTTATTTTGATTTTAAAAACAAACATCTAATGCGATTTTTATAAAAAAAATTGCAGGAACATTGAGAAAGTGTACTCTATCAGACAATAAAATATTTTTTTAAAATCAGTTCATAAGGTACGGAGATATATCGGAACATTTCTAAAAAAAAAGTATTTAAAAAACAAACTAATGAACCAATTTTTTTTGGAAATTTTGTGGTACTATTTATGAAGAATGTTCTATCATATAAAAAAAGAATTTTTGAAATTGGATCATAAATGACGGAGAATACGCGCTAGCATGCATAAAATCAATTTCGTTATTTTGATTTAAAAGAAAACCACTAAACCGATATTCCTGAAAATTTTATAGGACCATTCCGGAAGAATACCTTATAATATGCAAGGCTTTAAAATCGGTTCATAAATGGCGGTTATGCGCGAACGAACATAAAGAAAAACGTATAAACATTAAATTCAGAATCTTCCTCCTTTTTTTAGTCTTTTTTTTATGGAAAGGAGGACAAACTCATGGTAAGCGATCCCGTCGCCCAGAGACAAACGCAACATCCGGAGAGTTGCGAGTGCGTTGACAACCTGGGAGATCGGATATAATAGCTTTATTAGATAGGATAGGTTCGGAATTAAGGATTTGGAGAGGTTAGGAAAAGAAAAGGGTAGACATGGCCATGCGGCATCCCCAAAAGTCATGCATACTTTATTTTATGCCGACATTATAAAGGGCGGTGGTACTTCCCCGGGCGAGCATGGCCGTAGAAGTTCAGCAAAAACTGTGAAAAGTTGTTATGTTCTACCATCTCTAAGTTATGCTCGGTTAAAAAGTGGAGTTGAGCTAGTTTCGATATTACTTCATAAAATATTAATTTAAATGAATGTAGTCTATGCAAAAATAGATAGACAATAGTTCAAAAACAATATAGAAAGTTATAGAGTTCTTCCAATCAGCTGACGGGCAGTAAGATATATAGATTTTGATGTTAATATTGAGATAACTATATATAGCCTTTAAACATACAGAACTTTCAACTAAAATTATATAATACCAAATATATATTATAAAATTATATATATTTACAATACCATGTTTGAGTATAATTTTAAAAGTTTCATTTCGATGACTATTTTATTATTACATAGCACAAGTATACAGGGTGACTGGTAAGATACCAAATAAAGTATGCATGGCTTTGGGGATGCCAGATGGCCATGTCTACCCTTCTCTTTTCCCACTCTTTTTCCCTCCAAACCCTTAATCCCGACCCACCCTTTCCAATAAACCTATTCTGTCCTGATGTTGCGTGTCTTTGCGCGAGGGGATCGCTTAACATCAGGTGAACCGTCTGCTCGTTTGTCTCCCTTTCCATATAAAAAAAATATTCGAAGGTTTTATATGTGGGGATCATATGTAAAGAATAAATGTGATATTAATTGACCTCTGAATAAACTTAGTCGAAAGTTGAGTAATTATTTACGAAACCCGTAAGCATTCCAGTGGTATTGAGTCAATGAGCTGCGCCAACTGGCCATATGTTTGTTGCCGGCGTCGTATCCACGCTTCATCTGTTTATTTGAAAATTTGGTCAAAAACTATGACACTATTTTAATTAATGAATATGCAACCGAATAGGCAACCGTAAGCATGTACTCTCTTTTAATATTATTAGTGACTCATCAATCACCCTGTATATTATAGACTAGCATAAATATAAATGAAATTTCTATAATTGAAATAAGTAATGTCGTCTATCTCTCTTACTCCCTGACGCGTGATGCTACCTCAATTTCTACACTTACAAAGATTAATTTAATAATTAATTCTTTATATGATTTAAGGCCATTACTAAAATATATTAATAGGGAATCTAGCTATCATTTACATCCTGTATAGTGGGTTTTGTTTACATTGACTTTTAAACCGTGGCACTAACGAAAGTACCAGGATTAATCAATGGTCTGAATAACCCTGGTATTATTTATTACAAGGCCACCTTTAGTGCCATAGATGATTCTGGGACTGGACTTAAACCTCCATATGTAATAAAAATTAATTTAGTACTTGGTTTAGAATGTTCATAGTGTTCACTAAGTTTCGTAGTAAGGTGGATTAAGTTTTGCTTGGCATATACCAGTGCTTCCCAAACTTTTTTTGGACCACCTTTTTAGAAAAAAAATATCTAGCGCCCCTCCAAAAATTTATAATCTTCTTAAATAACTATACCGTCTAAAAGTGCGCTAAAGCCAAATTTAAACCACTCTTGAATGAACGCGGGAGGTTCAGCGCATTCCGGGGGGCGCTAGCGCCTTGGGAGCCACTGGGATATACCATTACGTTCGCTTATATTGGCTTGTTTTATATGTGCCGTTACCATCACGCTTCAGAGCAAGGGCATAAGCAGCAACCAGCGCCAGGATCACCACCCGTTGGCGAGAAAATATTCAACGACGACGAACTCACAAACTTAATAGATCCAATCCTAAACATGGACGACCACAATCGAGACGGGTATATAGACTATCCAGAGTTTGTCCGCGCGCAGCAAAAGAGTCAGAACAAAGACGGTCAATAGAAACTGAATTACCGACGATTCGAAACATTCCGTCTGATTTTGTAGCATTTTTTTCTATATGGCAACACACTTTGATTGGACACTTTTTATATGGCAACACTTTTAGCAGTACGGCGAGAGTTGCCGATGGGAATAACATTTTGTGACTGTTAGGATAGAGCGACACGTGTTGATCTGTCAAAATACTACCGTAAAATTTAAATGATGTATTTAGTGGCTAAACTGCCTTTTATATGGCAACAATGTTATTTAAAATATTGATTCAATAATTGCCACTTACCTCCTGTATTTCTTAGTAATATCTATTTCAACATGGCAACACTTTTTTATGTCTGCTGTGTGATGAAGACATTTTTTAATACTCCTCTGTGAAAGACACTTTTCCATCCTATGAAAACTTCATTCTGAATCTTACATGTGGCAACATTTTCAAAGATCAATTCTGAATTTTTTTTATAAACTATGTACTTGTTTTTAGTCTGTGCGACTTAAAGCTCATTATTATTATAGGGTAACACTGAATGGAATTTTGTATGTATGCGTGTCTTTTGGTCACCCTTGATGTGAATGGTTGTAAATATTTTTAAAGGCTCAAACTTGTGCTTCCAACAAGCATCTCAAAAAAGGAGATTTCGAAGTTATCTATCGAATTTTATTTACTTAATTTTTTAACTTCGACTGAGATTTTAAAGGGACAATGCCCATTTTTATGTGGCATACCGTGCCAAGTTGCATCAATTTCAAACTTTTTTAGAGATTAGACTTATTATATTTACTCTTACAGAAGTTATTTTCGTAAAAGAAACCCACATTTCGGATATATTTGGTAAAATCAAAAAATCTATTCATAGGACATAGTTTCTATTGCATTCTACATCTCTATGACTGATTGTGTAAATGTCATGTATGTAAAGCAAAACACATACTTTTATACTTTAAATTAAATTCCCTGTTCAAAAATCAAATATATGAAGCGTAATGTCATAAAAAATTATGAAAATAATTACTACATGATTTTGATGTAAGAGAGTTTTTGGTACCGCTTTTGGGCATTATCCTGTTTAGGTTAGAATTTTTTCACAGAGCATTCACTTTTCTTATAAAGTTTTCTCCAAATATAAAATTTATAAGAGCATTTAAATAGTTCATCGGGAAACTATAATTAAATAGCGTTGCTTTTTTGGAGTTTTTGTTTTTCAAAACACAGTCTTTTTAGTAAATTGTAATAGAATCTAGAAAGAATTTTGGAAAGAGTAAGTTTTGTTTAAATTTTAAGATCTAAACGTCGAATATTATCTTCAGATTATTTTTTTATTTGTCTATTATTCTTTTTCTTATTGCAATCTGATCCCGATGACTTAAAGAGATTAAACTATGTTTAAAATATGTTGTCATAAATAGTTCTTATTCAAAAAAATCATGGTAAATAACTAAATATAGTAAATAAATTAAATAAAACTTAATAATCTTGTCCACAACTAAGTATTACAAGTCTTTTTAGTGATTTCTGATATTATTTAGTGGGAAACGAATATTTATTTTTTCTAAAATTCAAATACATATTGAATGTTTTAGTTTTTAACAAAAAAGGAACTTTAAAATGTCAGTATATCAAAAAAATAATAAGGTATTTTTTTTATCTGTTGCAAACATCATCTTTAAAAAGGACAATGCCCATTTTTATATGTAATAATATTGTTTTCAGAGACTAGACTTATTATATTAACTCCTACAGAGATTTTTTTTGTAAAGGAAACTCGGGTCGTGGAGTTATTGGAAAATAAATTGGAAAATCGATTCATCAGAAATAGTTTCTATTGCATTCTACATCTTTATGACCGTCTAAACGTCATATAGGTAAAACAAAGTTCATACTTTTATACTTTAAATTAAATTCCCTGTTCAAAAATCAAATCCATGAATCATAATGTCGTAAGAAATTATGCAAAGATTTACTATAAAATTTTGATCTTGATGCATGACACTTTTTGTTACCGCTTTTGGGCATTGTCCTTTATTTAATGAAGTATTTAATTTATTTTCATGTTAATAATTGTAATATATTTGTAAAAACTAACTTATATTTTAATAAATTAATAACAATGTTAATGTTTTTATGTGACTTAAAATATAAGATAGAATCTCTATTTGGAATCGGGGTCGGATTGCATTTCTTGGATCTTTCTTAAGTTAATTCCTCCACTATTTTTCGTGATATGTATTTATTTTTTCCTCTGACAGAGTGATTTTTTATGTATGTAATGCACACATTTGATGTGTGTAATGTTGTAAAAAGTTAATAAATGTGAACTTTGTTTAAAATTGTTGTTTGTTCATCATCACCCAAAGATGTTATGCTCTACCACCGGCAGAGCATAACATCCTTTCACAGATTTCGCTGCTCATCTACGGCCACACTCGCCCAGGGAAGTGCCACCGTCTTTAATAAAATTGGCATAAAATATGCATGTTTTTTAGGGATGCAGGATGGCCATGCCTTTGCCATTTTCTTTCCCTACTCTTTCCCCTCCAAATCCTCAATCAATGAAAACGCACTCACAACTCTCCCGATGTTGCGTGTGTCTATCGGCAACGGGAACGCTTACCATCAGATGAACCGTCTGCTTGTTTGTTTTCCTTTCCATAAAGTTTATTTTTACAGAAAATTACAAAAACTGACTTCAAACGCCTTAAAAGTATACTATTAAAACATATATGTTAATCCGATTTTATGAATAATTTGTGCGACCATATTGGTAGCATACCTTATCATATAAATGAAGAATTTTTAAAATTGGTTCATTACGGAGATATGCTCGAACATAAATAAAAAAAAACAAACTTTAAATTTGAGAACCTTCCTCCTTCTTTGAAGTTGGTTAATAGAACAACATTAATAGTAAGTATCTGTATTTATTACAGTATTATTAATCTGTGCTAGTGTGTTCTCTTATAAATTTTAATATTTTTGACGTTTTGAAAACGGTTAAATGAGGTTATGTTTTCAAATTTCTGGTTTTAAAATTGGAACCAAAGATATTTTCGGTTGTATTACGTCTTGGGATTTGAAATTTTGTTGCAATTTAAAAATTATCTAGATGAAACAGATATGAATATACTATCTTTATTAACATTGCCCATCTAAATACTATTTATTTATCTGATTATTAGAATACCCATATATGTATGAAATAAAAAGCCCTCCTGACCGAATTACGGCCACGGCGGCCAATCGATTCCGAGATTAGCCAACTGCGCAGGACATTATAGTGCACAAGTGTTCGCGCAAACACAGGTGCACTCTCTCTTCCTTTACTCTCATAGCCTGATGGGACGGATCACCGACACGACCGGAGAGAGATCAGGCACAGGACCGACTTTTTACATGTCCATCCGACGCATGGATCGTCTTTCTTTTCAGGCAATCGGGTGAGTCCACATTGCCTTAACCCAACCAAGAACCAACAACGCAAAATTTAATGTTTAGATTTGAACCCACGACCTCTGGTTTACAAATCGTATGCCCATACCACTACGCTACAGAGGCATTTATCGATATATAGGTAAAATACAAAAAGAGCGTAAAGTCACCTGGAGTATTTTCCATATTTCAGTATTGAATTTAAAATGAAAGGACGTCGTCAATATTAAAAAATAATCGTACATATTTTTTACTGATTTCATTTTTTCCTTTAATCCTACCTATGTAGCATATTTTATGCTTACGCGCTCCTAGGCTTTTTATAGGCAAACAAGCAAGCGGCTCACCTGATGATAAGCGATCACCGCCATCCATGGACTCCCGCAATACCAGAGGTGTTACAAGAAGATAAAGAGTACGCTCGTTTCTTGAAGGTCCTTAAGACGTATTGGTTCTGGACTAGGCATGGGCCATTTCAGTGATTTTCACTTGCTATCGGTTATATTTGCTTGCTATCTTGCTATCTTATTGTAGGGAACGATAACGTTATATAACCGATAGCAAGTGAAAAAACAGTGAAACGGCCCATGCCTAGTCTGGACATACCGTTGGCGACAGTTGCTTCCCCATAGGTGTCGTGCGTGACAGAAAATGTCGGAGAAATCGCGCAGTGGTGGACTGCCAATCATCAAAGTGGTCACGATGGTACTTGGTAGTATGTCGCGTATTTTTGCAAAAATCAGACATTTGCCTACTTACCGGAATAAAACTAACAATTTTTTTTTATTCTGTTGTTGTATTGTTGTTTTATTTTATTGAAATTCGTTTTTTACGACATTTTGACATAACTTTTGGCGGTAAATTTCGTGAGATGGTGGCATAGAGAAAAGTAATATGTTATTATAGATGGTGGTTTTGTTTTTGTTGTCGGTTTATTGAAAAAATATAACAAAAGCAAAAAAGATTTATTTATAATATCGGATCTAAATCATCTAACCATCGAGTATTTGAAATAAGGAGTGGGTTTTTATGATTAAATAATTCGTAATTTTTTTGACAAAGTTATCGAGCAAACGGTTCGGTAGTGATTGTCTATGTCCGACGATCACATGTCAGGTGAACCGTATGCTTGCTTAAGATATAAAAAGGGACACTCCAGATAAGCACGAAAATCCAGATTTTAAATGTCTGTCGGATGATGAACTGCCTTCCCTGGTTGACCAAATTCTGGAACAAATAGACGCTTACATGGATGGCGTCATAAGGAGTACAGGACCACGAATGGACATGTGGCCTTAAAAGATTAGAGCAATAAATTAAATGGACGGTTGTTTCAATATAAGCGTCGAGTATTGATAATTTTTGTATTGATTGAAATATTTGAAGTCAGGGCGTCCAAGTCCAGCATAATTTATTATTTCAGTGTGATAGACAGTGTGGTGATTTTTTGAATGTATTAATCATTTTTACTGTATGTATGTAGTTATATTGTGTGTTTAATGCATCAGAAGGTACGGTAAAATAAGAGACGTGTTCTTGTTGAGGTGTTTACTGAGTTAGTCTTTCTAAGCGAATGCCCTGATTCCAGGTACAATGGTTGGTGTTGCCAACTTTATTTTAACGACATAAACATTGCTATAAAAGAATGGTATGACAAGACTACAATATAACGCGGATACTCCAGATATTATAAATACTAATATTAAATGAAAACTCATAAAGTATTACTAGCTCGAGCGTATATTATTGTTACTTTCTTCTGTATAAATGCTGGTAATAGACGTACTTTTCCGCAAGGATGGTGTAACTCCGTCTACATCGTTGATTTTATGTTATTTGATAGGTTTTTGGACTTTACGTGCTTTCAACACTATTTTACAAAGTGCCTGTCACAATATATTTCGTAAAACCTAAAAAACGAAGAGGTTGGCAACATTTAAATTAGTAAGGACATCATACTAACATGAGAGAGCGACAACGTACGTTTTTCACAAATAAACTCTGATCAAATATTCATTTTCATCCAGCGGTTTTATTTACTTTTAGTTAAAACTAATCTTATCGATATTCCATAAAGCTTGTGGTTTATTGATTGGAACAAATTATAAAATATTATTTTTGGTATTGCGATATTATTTTTGATTTTGATTCATAAATAATTGCGCCTTTTAAAAATCTACATGTGATTATATTACAATATATACAGGAGGTACCTTTCATCAAAATTCTATACCAGTTTATTTTCACGGAAAATTACAAAATCAGTCAGTTTTTGATGTGTTTTTTAAGCGCCTTAAAAGGGCTTTCTAAACATATCTTCCGTGTTATTTTGATTAAAAAAAACTGATTTTTATAAAAAAAATTCGGTTTTTATGCGAAGGCTCTTTTACAGTTTCGTTTTCAAAACATATTTAAGAAATGCTTGCAGTTAAATTTGGTCTTCATGGCTTGGTAATTGGTTATGGTGAAGAAGTGCCTTTCTCCGATCCTATGTAAAAAATGACATATTGGTGTATATATATGCTGTCATTTTATGCTTTAAACATCTGAATGTTGTGTATTAAATGTATTAGTGTTTGTTCTGTTTTTTTTTCATTCAGTATATCAAAAACTTATTGTTTTTTGATCATAATTGTGAAGGAATCTTATAAAGTTTCAGCCATATCGGTTTGCATTAAACATGTGTTTTTTTGCGCCTAAAAATCTGTCAATATGGCCAGACTTAAAATGAGCTTGTGAAATATTTGTTTAATCTGTGCGAACAACTCCTTAATTATATAAAGGTGCGTACAGGATGTGTTATAAACAGTGTCGTGAAATGAAACTCTCATGAATCTGGGGTAAGTCCTAATTTGTATTTTGTTTACGTAATGCCTTGACGAATATCCACTTATCCAATAATAGTTGATGCAAAACATTGTGTGTACGTTCGTTCTAAGTTAAATGCATTCCAAAATTTACTTCGAAAAATAATAATGTATTCGACCGTCATATATATTTTCTAGATTTTAAAGTACAATATTTACGTTGTTAATCTACGTTGTTCCCCCTGAGACCTCTTCTGGCGAAGAGAAAAAGTACAAAATTATGCACAAAGCTTTCGCTTTACTTATCAGGCCTTTAAAATGGGGAGGTAACACACGTATTTTTATCACAGTTAACTTAAGTAAATATACGTTTAGCTTACGAGGTATATTCCCACTTATTTCTCTACTTAATCCTTAACATGTTTGAACATCATTCAAAATTATTTACCTCAGGCTGGCAACACCGGCAATGACGTAAACTGTCTACTCGTTTGCCAGCCATTTCCTATATAAAAATATAAACGAAGTTTCATAGAATTTAGCCACAGAAACCTTTGCTAAAGCGTATTGTGATCTACCAACATAGGTAGCCTGTATGAAATATGGACTGTCAATAGTTTATTGTTGTTAATAATTCTTATATAGTTATTGTCTGGTCTTATCCTATCATCAATAAGTTATAAAATGCGTAGTTTAATATCTTATTTTACATTTTGTCTATAATTGTGTTATAATATTATTGTAATAGATCATAGATGTATATTTTTTTTACAACTGGCAACTTTCAGGGCAAGTGGACAAAAACCATGCAGTTTATACAGACGAGCAACTAGAAGGGCTAATGGATCACGCACTCAAACATACCGACATAAACAAGGATGGTTATGTAGATTATCTGGAATATAGAGTCAGCAACTACAAAGGAAGTGTTGCTAGAAACAAATAAGATACATATGTTTCACACTTTGTATAAAGTAATATTTGATTGCCAGAGCTTTCTTCTGATACTCAACATCAGTAAATATTTTCTATGTAATTATTAATACGAAATACGAGTATCCAAAGTTAAGTCCCTGGCAGCCCAGCCATATATATACACTC
>JAOCPS010205572.1:0-13983 GCA_025505425.1 Graphium colonna
GGTTCGAAACGTCGGGTGATAAAATTTAAAAATAAACCGCGATAAAATCCGTAAAGTTGTTTAATTTAAAATACTAAACAGATAGTTAATTCAGCTTGAATATATTTTTTTTAACAGTTATAAAATGAGAACATCCGAATTGAGAACCTTTTCCTCGAAGATTAGTGTTTTAAACCCAGAGTACATTTCGTTGTAATGTTGAAAACGTATACCTAAAGTAATAAACGCTATTCCTAGTAGTTTTATTACTAGGAAACCACTGTTTACGTTGACATCGGCCGCGTAATGGAAAACGTGACCTACGGTGCCGAGCTAGAGTTACGGTGGAACGTATCTTGTATATTTTTCTGATATAATATCTAGTTAAAATATGGCATATTCGCTGTGGGAAAACTTTCTATTTTTTACTGGAGCTGCCGCTATTATATAACTTTCAAGTTAGTTTATTTTTTTATGTAGTTTGGCATATTGCGCTCAGTCTCCACATAAATCCTTACTTTGTCTAATTTCACACTCTGCTGTATCCTTAATGATACTCTATTTAAATGTATTAACTTAGGAATTACATCGCATTACTTCACCTTTATTTTCATGGATAAAATAGCAAAAGAGTGATACCATTTTGGTTAAGTTACTAAAGTTGTTTAAAAAAAATCTGATCAAGCCTTAGTCAGACTCGTATATCTAGTTCTGTACAAACTTGTTGGTGTATGAGATAGTATATCCATCACTAGAATTGGTTCTTCAAGCTTTATCGCGACCGACAATTTAACATAAATAATAACTGGATTCAGGAACAAATTTAACTTTGCTCTTAGAAAAACTTAGGCCAGTCGAAGTTACACCCATAAAACACGATATATTATGACGCTACTTATATATTCCAATAGGAATATAAAATTTACGATAAGGAAACACCGCGCAAAGATTCTTCTTAACTAACTGATCTTGAAGAACAAGAATACGACTACCCTGAGAGTCGAAACAGGACACTAAAAGCGTAAGGCATTGCTTAAATCTATAAAAATGTTAAAGTTTTCGCTGCGATGAGGTAAAACAGGAAGGTCTGCGATATTTACACAATGAAGCCGATGTCTCGTCCCATTACATAAAAAGGGAACGGAGTTTCCTCTTTACGTTTCCCGTTTTTTGTTCACGAAAATTCCTTCCTTTATTTTCTCCAAAAAAGCAGCTCTCATTTTTTGTAATTGATAAATATTTGCTTACAGCCCATTTGTACGGTTGTGATTTATTTTTCCTAAGATATTATAACTCTAGCACATTGTAAATGTGTACTGACGCGTCTGAAGTGTATCCTAAGACTGGTGAAGTAGTAGTGTTTTGATAAACTATTTGCTTAGTCAATTATAGTGCTAGTGTTTACAAGCGTTTTGATGTTGTTTATACGTGTTTATCATAGTGTGTAAGATGTCTCAACTGCCGCAGCAGGGTTTTGTACCCGAGAAGATACAGGAGTTCAACCGTAGGGCGTCGCAAGACATGACAGATTCACCGTCCCACCAGAAGACCCGAAATCAAGATACACCTGTCAAAAAGGAGCCTAGTCAAAATGGCACTGATAAGCTGGTAACCGGTGACAAAAAACATGACGAGAAATTAAAACCTGATACTAGCAGCCCAGCTCGTGTGAGCCAAGAGAGCAAGAATCCATTCTCGCCACATTTTTATCGAAACAGACAACAACACGGTTATTTCGAGATGGGCCCGCGTGGTTTGGACTACTCTCCCCACCGAATGGGAATGGAGTTTTCCAATAGAATGCGTGATTATGGACCCCAGCGGTCTACTTCCATCCATGGCCACGAGCTCACGGATGGTCCTATAAAGCCAGAGTACCTTGGACACCGAGCTCATTTCGGCAGTCAAATAGTTCCCGGTGGAATCAACCATCCAGACGTAGTCTTCAGACAGGACTACTACAGCCAGATGGGTTTCTCTCCGCCTCGCGCTTCGAGGTTCTCATCCCAGGAATATCTAAATGCTCCAGCTCAGTACGGAAGATGGCCTGACTACAGAGCTGAGTATCGTCAACGCCGCCGCTCACAGCAGGACCTGCACTCCATTGGTCACAGCCCTGAATCAGGTATGTTTATGCTTACATGTGTAAATGACCAAGTAATGGTATGAATACCAGGAAGAAACATCAATTTATTCTTCCCGCAACTGCACTGCGAAAAATTAGTAAATCCTTCACGGACTATTATAAACGTGTTAGCAAAATAATCCCTGAAAGGTTTATAAAATAACAGTGTATTGATGTGTGTCACAAGTAATAATTATATTAGTGAATGTTGTAATGACATACTTTGGCAATCAATTGTATATGTCTATATCTCTTTGTAAAACTTTTTTAAATTATAGCCATAAAGATAAAAAACAGTATTCTTATGCGAATTCTTTTTAGGTCAGACTTAATTTGAAGATCCAGTACTACTTTTTTTTTATTTAGTCAATAAACTTAACTATATGCCACTTGTTGTGTATGCCACCTCACAGTTTAATCATCTTATATAGCAATATTATATCCATGACAAAATTTACCTATCAGATTTCTGTACGTGGAGATAGGCTAGAATAGTTTTTTTCGTATTTTTTTATTTCTTCTTTTTTCGTATAGGTAATAAAAACAAAAACACGTAGATTCGTTTTTATTTAATTGATCGCAGTGTTCCCATATTTTAGAAACGATGTAGCAATTTTTTTCGTGACATTTTTTTTATTCACTCGAAGAAAATTATAAAAATTAATTAATAGTGTCGTTTTTTGCTAAAGAACCATATCGCGTAGTAATTTTTTTCTTTATTAAAATAAGCAATTTTCCTTCTCGGATATTTTTAATTTATTGTTTTTTTTCTTTTTCTGATGTACAAAGAAATTAGCGTAGCTCTTCTGGGAGATTAATTTGCATAACCTTTAAAAAAAATTTAACAATTTTTTGTAAAAATTTTTGCCTTAATAAGATCATAAGCTACTTCACAGATAAGATTTAGTCTTTGAATTACTGGAAATTATTGATTTAGTAGTCATACATTTATACAAAAAATATATATAGATTATGAATATATTCCTCATTGATACATAAATTCACTAAAGTAGTACTACTGTTATAATTTTCTCTTTTATTGTTTGATTTCATTCATTCATTCACTCTGCTATTTTGAGCACTGCTAGAACTTTCCAACCGACTTCAAAATAACAGAAGGTTCTTAATTCGACCGTATGTATTTTTATATATGCGAGTAGATTTCTCCGTAAGTTATGAACCGATTTTTGAATATAGTTACAAGCTGGTCCCATATAATATTCATGAAAATCGGTCTAATAGTTTCTTTTTAAAATTAAAAACAAACTGAATAATTCACACATCTAAGGCGTTTGAAGTAGGTTTCGCTTCTGTTAAAATAATTATTGGTAGTACATAACCTAGTATCAAGTGATACTATTATAATTTTTATAGGAAATATTTATAGATTGTTTTAATAAATGGAGGAACTTTAAACTTTACAATCGGATAGAAAGCACTGTCTCGTATTACCTAAACGATCTCAGGTTACATTTGCAAATCCCTTAACAGCGGGACCGTCTGTCCGACTGTCCTGAACTTCAGCTATAAATAATGTATTACAGAGTTTTTGCACTTTACCAAGGGGGAAAGTACGGACGTATTTACATAGAAATATATTTAAAACTTCACAATTCCATCCGTTTGTGTTAATCTCCACGTCTGAGTTTGCTGAAGGGAGCTTGAGACGGTATGTCGTAAATTTGTACAGATCATTTGAGTTCTTAGGCGTATTTTAAAACTAAAGAAGTTGAAGTGTATATGTTTGTATATATAGTTACAGAGCAGTTTTAAAATTTAGAGCTTGCTATAAAAAATATAAAACCGTGAATTGTCCATGGAAAAGTTAATGATTTTTGACACAGAAAGACTTTACTGTGGTTTAGACATAATAATATTTGAGGATACGTCATAGAAACAAAAGCTCCTTGATATGGGTAAAGACACAAGAAATGAAAAAGTACATTGCTAGAACTTTTATATGAATGTAGTTTTGTTAGGAATAGTTATTATGGGGGTAATAATAAAGTAATGTGATGATGATGACCGGCTATTAGACTACTAATTTAATATTTGATACAATGCAATATTTTTTTCGTTATTTAAAGAGTATTTACTAAGAAATAATTGTTAAAGAAGATTATATTTCGAAGAAAATTCGATACGCGTCAGTAGTTGGGGGCTTTCGTGATATTTTTTTATTTATTTATTGTAGACACACCGACAGTATACTTATTCACACATTTTAAAAATATTATATGGTAATATAAATACTAAACACTATTTTGTAAGCCAGTTATAGGTATATGCCATATGAGTATTGTAATAACAAAATGGGACATAAATTATTACATATAAACAATTTTTTTTTATGGTAAGAAAGACAAACGAGCAGAATGTTAACCTGATGGAAAGTGATCCCGTCGCCCATGGACACATGCAACATCCGGAGAGTTGCGAGTGCGTTGTCAACCTGGGATACCATTGTTTTATTGGATAGAACGGGGTCGGGATTAGGAATTTGGAGGGGAAAGGAGCGGGAAAAGAAAAGGGTAGACATGGCCTTCCGGCATCCCTAATAGTCATGCATACTTTATTTTATGCCGACTTTATAAAGGGCTTTATGACTAACAATCTGTGATGTGATCAATAATTTTTTGAAGACGGTTATAAAGTACGATTAGCTTAGACAAATTTCTTATTTAACTTAAGGCGCAAAACGTATGTCATGGCCATATCCAACAATTATTCGAAGGGACGCATATGTTTACGGTTCGCACTCGATGACTCGCGCTCTATGGTTACTTATGTATATATACTTTAATGGTGGTCATTCACGACGTCCATATGGACGCAGTGGCAGAGAATCATGCGCGAACTGATCAAAATGCAACCTTATGTGTATGTAAAATTGTGGCTAACGCACACAGTTTTACTACCCCCAGACCCCAGGAAGACGTCCGGGACGTCTTGTCAGTGTGGACCATAAAACCTATGCCAGCGTTTGTGGTATAGACCTAGTGGTCTATTAATTATTGGGTAGTAGTTTCTGCTATATAAGGTCAACCGCAAACTGCTTATTGGGACCCTATTTCGATTAAGACCTACTGATGGAGTGGTCTGATAATAACAGACCTCTAGAGCGTCTATAATCTCGAGTAGGGTTTAATCGAATGTGATATAATGTAAGATTTGATATTTGGTAATTTTTTATGTTTAAGTTATTAATATTGTTGTTAGCTTTTCCGTCTTTTGGTAGTTTGGGGAGTCGTATTTAATATTAGACAGTAACTGATAGTGTAAACAGTTAATATTATTATTCAAATAAGCTTACTTATTTTGCTTGTTAGTTTTAACAGATTGTCTAACTATATTTTTATAGCTGAAAGTAATAATAATAATAAATATTTTTTATTCGATCCAGGCACAAGTAAGTCATTATATAAACAATATGAAAAAAAAAATAAGTATGAAAAAATGTTCAATAAATTTAAAGAAATAAAAAGGACAATATCAAATAATTCAGTAAAAATTACCATACAACGTGAGAAACGCAATTAAAAATGAGATAAATAACATAATTTCAAAATAAAAAATTAAAAAAGTATAAAATATAATCGTGTATGTACGTGTGCATTTATTTACAAGCAAAGTCATTATCGTTTATAAACATGAGACGAATTAAATTTATTTTTTAATAACAAACATTTTTGTTTAATTTGAAAAGGAAAACTAACTAGCACTTTGTCCATAGATCTTCTTTCGTAGCACGGCGTTTACGTATTGATAGGCAAAGGCAAAATGGCTGGTACTTTTTTCACTTAGCTCCATTTTCCTTGTAGCTTGTATAATATTTTTTGTTTATTTAGTAGCTATTTTAAGCATCAGCACAAAACGGTAGGGAGATTATTTGTCAGCTCCCATTTAAAATAACAACACTGTGCTTTCGGTGATTTTATTTATCTAAGCTTAAATTTTCTAGTTTCTTTAAACACTATGTAATATCTTCTCTATCAAAAAATTATTATAAAATACTAAAAATGTATAATGTATAAATGTTAAAATTTCATTATTTTGTTTGGCATCAGTTTTTTAACGTGCCAATCTTTTCGTATTAGCCAATCGGGGCAGATTTTCACGGCACCAGTCTATAGGGATCAGCTGAGCGGGGTCAAC
Organism: Graphium colonna; assembly: GCA_025505425.1. Classification (NCBI taxonomy): domain Eukaryota; kingdom Metazoa; phylum Arthropoda; class Insecta; order Lepidoptera; family Papilionidae; genus Graphium; species Graphium colonna. Next base: position 6,260 of record JAOCPS010205572.1, read on the forward strand.
GACCGGCGGCGTATCGATCCCACGCGTGTGGTGGTGGGGCAGGACCCCATTGTTACGGTTTTCGATGCCACCACCTTTGATAACAATGTGCGTTATGATACGCAGAATCTTTGTCTGTCTGTCCTGACGTTAGTGTTGACGCCGGATATTTTGAACTGTTTCAAAATCAAAAATTTATTTAAAATTTATGTGATGACAATTGCTTATTAATAGTCAAGAATACTCTCTAATTCGGAAAGAAAGTCACTGACCTAAGAAGAACCGGCCTAAGAAACCCAGGAGTAGTTTTTAATTTTATTTGGTTCATGTACTGGATCTCATTTTATAGTTCCTTATGAAAAATAAAATGTAACTCAAAATTTTCAAATGTAACTCAAAATTTTCAAATGTTACCCGTACAAAATCTCTTTTCAATTTTGTCCCAATTTATATGACTTTGGGAATAAAAGAACTGGCAATCGAATAAAAATTCTCTTAGATATTCATATGATTTTCATCATTGCTTTAAATACACCTGGAATAGTTATTTTATTAAATACCTTTAAAAACCATTTTTGATTGCCTGTTTTCTATAGATAAAATAGTGCCGCTGAGCATAGACTCGGTATCTCTATTTACTTATATTTTCACAATATTTATCAATATATAACACGCTTGTTAAAATGTTCCACTCAAGTTGTTAGTTATATATTCGATTAAAGTAAAATCAAAGCTTATACTAAAACTATTCACTAAATATTCTATATAATAAGAATAAACTTATGTTTCTACTTGTAGTTTTTGTTTTTTTTTTCCGTTGTCATAAATTACCATCTGTAACGAGAAAAGACGGTTGTACAAGTTTCATCTTCCCCCTTCGCGGTGTTTTTTTTGCGGTGCTTAATCAAAAACCTCTTTCTGATGAGTCTCTTTCAGGTTTTCAAGCTTTTTCAGGCAACGTCACTATAAAGGCCTCTGCAATTGAACGGCGCTCGGATTGATGTTTCTATTGGATTTTTATGGGTTTTCAAAAGACGACACCGACAATTTTAATTGTGATATTTTGAATTGTGATGAAAATGTAGTTGTAAGTTCGACGCTTGTATTTTTCAAAACTAGATGAATTTGGTACAAGTTACGTCATTTCTTGTTGATGTAACCGATTGTGTATTTATTTAATTAAAAAAGATTATTTGTAATTTTTGAAAAAAATACTTTTTAAAATTATATTGAAAATTGTCTTTAGAAGTTTTAAAGCATGATCAAAAAAGTTTTTAACAATTGCTTTCTACTTTTAGATTATATTATATATTTATTATAATATATTTGATATAATACATATGAAAACTGGCGACAAGAGGGCTGGTTCTTTTCTCGCCCCAAGGTAAAGTATGACCATTTAGCGAGGAAATGCAACCAGCATTTTTGGCACCATGCCGCGCGGAGTATGATTAATTGACAATTGTAGTTAGGTTAGTTCTTTTGCTTTGCAAATATTTTTGTTTTAATAATACTCCTATTTATTCTCACATAAAGAAAACGTCCCAATTGGTAGAGCATTCTCATAAAAATCATTGAAAAAAAGAATCTCTTATTTTACCACTTACCAATTTAAGACCATTTAATGCGTATATAAATTAAAAAAAAAATTAATTTCCTATGCAATATTTCCTTTAACACTATATATGTACGTGCTTTCCTTCATCTCTATTTGCTTTATCCCATATGTATATAAGCCCTATATATATGTATATACTATTGCATTGTCGATGCTTAATCCCTGCTATCACACTGCTGGCATGATTGTGCCTCCCTCTACAAACAGCTACACAAGTGCAAACAGAATTCAACTGATCTGATATTCAGTCTATATCACTAGATGATCCCTGCGATTTCAGCCGCAAATTTTCTGAGGTTTTACAATATTTTATATTGGTCACAGCATAATTTTATGTAACCTAAAGCCTTCCTCAATAAATAGATTATCCAATACACAAATAATTTTTCAATTTAGAGCAGTAGTCACCAAGATTAGCGTTTAGTTGAAAACCAAACAAACTAAAAAAAAAACATCTTTTTATATTGTTATTAATATAACTAAAAATTTGATAGTAAACTAAAGTAACAGCCTGTTTTAAAATTATCACACTGCTGCGCTCAGGCCTCCTTCCTCTTTAACGAAGGGATAGGGCATAGTCCACCACGCGGCCTAAATGCAGATTGGTGGGCTTCACATGTCTTAGAAATATTATTTCTTCGATATGCTAGTTTCCTCACGATGTTTTCTTTCACCGCCGAGTTCGTAGTAATTCAGCACTTAAAAAGCATTTAGAAAAATGACAATTTCATTGGTGCTGGCACCGGGGATCGAACTTCGAATCGAAGTTCGCCTCAAGTAAACAGAATTGAGGACGAGCGCCCGGTCATTGAGCTACCACGGCTTTCTTTTTGATAACCAGTGAATTAATATATTATATCGTTATCTAATGGTGAAGTCAATGTGTTTATTTGTTTTGTACAGTTCTCGTATATGGTATATACCTTATTCGCCATATCCAATAAACTCATTTTATCCCAAACCCAGGCTGGCAACTCACTCACAAATTTTTGAATGTTTTGTGTGTCTATGACCGATGGGATTACTTAATATCAGGTAGATTATCTACTCGTTTGTCATTTTTCCTATAAAATAAAAATAATAGAAAATACCGTCCACGAGGGATTGAAAAAATTCTTGACGGTTGTCCAACATTACAATTAGGCCTACAAACACGCGTATAACATAACTTGATGGTCGCGAAAAAAGAAAAAAGGTATCAGGAAAATGGAAAAGGACCCAGGAAATGCAATATCCGGATATAAAAACTTAATTGGCTTGTCTTCTACTACACTAACATGGGCGATGTCAGGAGCATTAACTTCTATATATATAAATAAGTGTAAAGTAAGGAGCAACTATTCCTCTTCTGTTTTCCTTACTCCTTTTTTGCCAAGTACCACTCCATGAGTTTCGGTGTTATATAAAAAAATATTTGTGGTTGATTCCGGTTAAATTTTGACCTATTTATTATTAATTTAGTAAGGTTAAATAACTAAACTAGAAGCCAATCCGATGTCATAAAACTTCGTCGGTGTTATTCATCGCGGACCGTTGTCGTTTCATTTGTTTTGGAGAGTTACTATTAAATAGTTTTGTTTTTCTGTATTTTGTATATCGATATACTTTCTTAGCCATAGTTAAGGTTAAGATTATTTGACAACATAAAATGTTAAAACTGCAATAAGTTTCAATGCTGTGAGTACGATTTTAGCTTTCATTGTTGATATTGAAAACGAAAATAGGGGAAATATTATTTTATTACATTATTTATATTTGTGAAAACTTGTATTTTATATTTAGATGTTTGTCACTTTATAAAGCTAATATCAGTTTGTCAGATTTAAATTTATTTTGACATACTTATATTTTATAACCATTATTATACTCTGTCAAAGAAAAAATTCATTCGGCTGTTCTTCGAGAAGAAATCTTCCATTCTCTTCCAGTCAAGCTGGACTAGCTACCTCTTAGTGAAAATTTTATTTAACCTTCTCTCTAAGATTTTATCGCGTTATTCTCGTTGTGCTGTTATTATAAATGTCCTCGGGGCCAACGAGGAAATTCAACCCCAGGTTGCTCGAGTAGCAAATTAAATCACGTGTTTGCTTCTGCTGCTGTGCTACTGCGTTAACGTGGTACATTACTCTACACAAGTTTATTTTTAATGTCTGCTTCTTAGCTAACAAGTAGATAGAAATGATACATTTAATTTTTTTATAAGATAGACATGGATAGAAGTTTTAAAGCGAAACACTTTATTTTCGCTTGTTTTTTGTTCATCAAATCGTGTGTTTGATGCTCTTAAAAAATTTAAGGATAAAAAATTATTTTTAATAAAGTATTATTAAAAATAGTGTTTTACTACTCCATTTTAGTAATTTACTCAAGGGAACCATAAAAAAAAATATTAAACTAAATACAAAAAACAATTAAACTCATTGTGCAGAGAAAGCAAACAGGTTTTCGAGAAATTATTTATTCGAAGAATTTTCATAAGATCAGATTTAAAATTTTAGCAAATCGTGTCTTTGCTAACTCTACTTCTTTGGCAAAAGTAGGGTTAGCTGCATTAAGGTATCGATATATGACATAAAACGGTATATTGTTTCAATGGATTGAGATTTTTTTATTTATCCATTAATATTTAAATATGTAACAGATACCGAAGGTGTCAGATAAGCCGTTTCAATATGTTTCTTATACCCAGTATCCATTCTGTTGTATACACTTCCTTGCTGAAAGAAAGTAAGATCACATAAGCTGACATTACGATTTAAAAAAACGGTGTTACAAAATTCTAAACGACCTATTATATCCTAACGGGCCTTGGACAACGACCACCGCTCCAAATTGCCAAATTGCCATTCGAATTGTTTCTGGCGTCAAATAATTGCTGGCAACATTAATGTTTCCCTTCCGCTTACAATTTTTATGGTGTTTTAATGGTTTTCGAATTAGCCGACGCTTTGTTTTGCAACTCGATGGCTTTGGTGGCATTGTTCGGGCCCCTTGCTGGTCGGATCGTAGCGATTCGGGTATTGAGAGGAGCGGATTGATGTTTTCGACCTTTTTTTTTCGACTTTCAAAGATTAGAGATTTGATAGGTAACAAATAACTTATCTTTGTACGATTGATATGAGCATGTTTCTTTCACGGTTTTTTTTTATTTATGGCCTCTTGTACTATATCGTTAAATGAAATTATAATTAAATTTTACATTTAAGTCTTGACAACGCCTTGCACCGCGCTGAATGGGTCGCTAAATCTGTTTAACAAACTGTCATTGGACACCCAGTATCGATTCTTTATTTAAACGTATTTACTAAAATTTGTTTAGGTAATGATAAACAAAATTGGGTTCAAGCCAATTTCATTTATTAATTACATGTTGTTAAATCTATCTTTCGACAGGAAAAGTAAAATCAGACGTAGTTAAAAGTAAATCTACATATAATAAATTAATAATTTTCCTTATAGCGTTCGTCTTGCTTTAGTAAATACTCTCTTATACTTTCTATTTTATGCACCAGCCACTACTGCTTACAAATACAAATAACTTGCATATTATATTAAGTAGTAAAAAATCCGCTATACTTTTGATGATAATATGTAACAGTCAGAATTATTGACGTCGCAATACAAAAAACACTGATCTCAAAATGCTTCAAAGAATTTAGAGGGACCTTTATGCACATGCCAAAACAATTGACTTAACCAAAAAACATTTTAATCCTAAGACAAAAGACAGGTCTAAAGTTGCGGCTACCATGATGCAATTCAGCTATTTCAAACAATTGACGATCATAACTTGAAGCCAAACTATTCTAGCTATTCCTAACAAACTAGCTGAGCGAGCTATTGTCGTACCGTATACACAGCTTAAAATGTAGTTAATAGAATTGCACTCGACTTTCATGTAATATATAATAATTTACTTAACTTTAAATTATGTTTACTTGGTGACAAATCAATATTTATTTCGTCTTCATATATGATTTACAAATATGACGTCTTAAAGCATTGAGAGTGACTCATCAGTCAGCCTGTATACTAAAGTACTATGAATTAAAGATATATAGAAAGTAAATAAGTAATTTGCTTACAAAAAATAGCCATGAACTTCTCGAAAACCATTTGAAATGGTTGAGCAATGTCTAGAAAACTGAACTTACTAAAACTAAACAAATATGCGAAAATGGCTTAACCACTATATAAGTTTTCTTTGGCCATTGCAAAAGTAGTGCCCTGAAACTGTTATTCAAGTGGATTGGAAAACTGCATTATATCAGTCCACGCTGAACTCTGTCGTGTGAGTGGATGTTTCCACGAAGTTTTCTCATAAAACTAGTGTCATCCAGTAATGACTTATGAAATTGGATTTTGCCCGCTTTTTCTTTCACGTTAAAATACTTTTTTCCTTAACTTGGTAGAAGTACAGAGTAGTGACGTGCCAGATGAAATTTTATATATAGTTGAATAGGTTACTATTAAAAAGTACTAAATTCCGTTCAGATTATTTATTTCTTTAAATCATGTTTTTTTTTCTATTAAAATAAAAGTATGCCTATAAAGTCTTTCTGACCGAATCACGGCCATGGCATCCAATCTACTCCGAGATTAGCCCCAGCTACTTAGAAGAAGTGATAGTGCCAAGTGCACGTGCCAACACAGTTACACTCTCTTCCTTTACTCCCATAGCCGGATGGAGGGGATATCAGACATGACGGGAAAGAGATCTAGTGCAGGATCGACTTTTTGCATGTCTATCCGATGCATGCAAAAAGTCAAAAGATAGAATCATGACTCCATGTGTTCAGTCGTTGAATATGCATCACGTGGTTGAAAATAAAATTTTCGACGAATTGATAGGTTAAGGTTAATTTATATGCAATAAAACTGCCGGTGCCATTCATTGCAGAATTAACGTTCTCGTGAAAACTGTAATGCCGCTTAACTTGTTTTGTGTTTTCAAATGTTGGCGTTTTGTTTACGTTTGGGAAACATTTTCATTTATTTTTAACTTCGATGTTAAGAGGTAAAAAAAATAAATAAATTATAACTTGCAAGAAGAAACATTTATTTATTTGTAAATACTGGACAGTGATTTAAGAGTTTTGAATATTATATGTTTTCTGTCTGTCGTTTTTTTGTTTTTCTTTTTACACAAAAAGTATATAGCATTTTTTATGGAAAGACCCGTTGTTATTTTCTGAATTTGTATGCAAAATTTGATGATCGTCGATTGAATAGCGAATGCGTGGAAGCATAACGAATGATCGCACTAACTGACTTTTTAACCTACTTCAAAAATGGAGGAAGGTTCTCAATTCGAATGTTTATATTTTTTTATGTATGTTTACGCATATCTCCACCACTTATGAATTAATTTTAAAAAATATTATATTATCTTTTAGAGTATTCTTTCGGAATGAGCACTTAAAATTTTCAGGAAAATCGGTTAAGTAGTTTTTCTTGAAAATCAAAATAACGAAATTGATTTTTTGTAGTTTTGCGCGTATCTTCGTCATTGCGTAATTTCACAAAATTCTTTTTATATGATAGAGCATTCTTCGCAGATAGTCTCATAAAATTATCATAAGTTTGTTATTTAAATAAAAATAATAACATTCAGGAATGTTCGCACATATGTCTGCAACTTGGAACTGATTTGAGAATTTTTTTTGTCTAATAGGCAGGGGTAGGGTAGGGTACACTTCCACAATAGTCCTACAGAATAACTGAGAAGATATGTTTCGAAAATACAATTTAAAGGCGTTTGAAGTCGATTTTTGTAATATTCTGTGGGAATAAACTTGTATGTCTATAACATTACTAAGAGCGTGTTGTATTACTAAACACAACAACTGTTTCGTACACGATTGTATCTTTTAAACATATGAACTTTATAAAAATCCCTATTTCATATGAAATGTACCAAATCCACTGCAGATTTTATCTCTTTGTTCGTCTCGTAACATGATGTAATTATAAATGTCCTCGACGCGTAGAAATTTAACCTGGTCTCGCTTGGCACCGAGATTTACGCTCGTTTCTGCTCCGGTGTCGCGAAATTAATACCGCATATTGTTCCGCACTAGAAATGCGTAACTAGAGTAATGAAATATAAAATTATTCGTAACATTAT
>JAOCPS010205681.1:0-13981 GCA_025505425.1 Graphium colonna
TGATTTCTAAAGATGTCCTCAAGAACATATAAAAAATTGAACTTTGTACTTTAACAAATTTTAGGTAGTATTTTCTATACCTTTAATACCTGTTACCTGCCTAAGTAACCACAATCGAAACCGTATAATCGCAGTTCGTATTTCCTTGGTCCCACGTCTGCTACCCTGACATCCACACTGAGCGCGCAAGATGACCCAATGGATATTCAAATGTCGGGTGATCTTCGCGCGCAGAATGTGTCGTATCCGTGTGTTGTAGGTGGTGATTAGACACGGAATACCACACCTGGCCTGGCATCCCATGAACCCCTTAAGCTGGGGCTACACGGGCTGCATCACTACTGAGTCTTCTTTTTTTTGTGTCAATAGAAAAAAAAATGTATAATAACGGCCCACAGCTTAACAACCTCGTCAGCTCTCCAATTTGCTTCTAAGCTACTGAGTGATGTAGCTCGTCTAGCCCTGAACTTTTTTAGTTGAGGGCCTGATGAACAGTATCAGCTGCGTCGTCTGATGTTTTAACAACGGGGTTCATGGGTGCGATGCCTGCACACCCACTCGCCATGATCTCTGTCTAGATGCCGTGTGGTGGAAAACGGGCTCCCGCCACAGACCGCGCCAGAAGGCGACGGTATCTGCCTGGTTTAGTTGAGTTCAGTTAAGATTTTAGTATTTCGTATTTTATGCTTGAACCAAAAAGCTTGAGTATGCGCTGTACTCTTTACACAATACTAAATTTCTTTCAATTTGGTCACAAATATATTTAAAGTTATACATAGAAAATATTAAATAAAATTTATTATTTATATAAGCCGGCTACAGCTAGTATATAATAAAGAAACTACGACCATTATTGTTTTCTAACCATGTCTATTTTCTCTGTAAGTAGCTCGGAAGTTAGAAGTTTTATTACGCCATCAATATCTGAATCAGTACAGGAGATGAATTAAAGTATTTCATCTTTTATTAATCTGTATAAATTCAAACCCTTAAGAAAAAATGATGTACGAACCGCGACAATGGCTAATACTTGGTAATAAAATATTTTTAATTACCAAGTACTAGTCACTTATTTCAAAATTTGTTTTATTGGTTACTTAATTATTAAGTTTACATTACAAAATTCGACTTAGGATAATTATTTAAATTATTACCGAAACTTTTAAATAGCAACTTCATATATTGCTTGGAAAAGCTAAAGATATATAATTTAGTTAGAACCGAATTTCAGTTATAATTATCATCTTTCCTAGCAATATTAAAGAAGTTGAATTTTTTGTCTCTTTATAATTTGTTCATGGTGTTTGATTAAAAACCTAAATGCGTAAGAGAAGAATGCAAATCAAGTACATTGTAATATCTCACTACAAATATCTAGTATGGGACTGTATTGCCGGATACTGTCATCTGTGTATGTGAGTTTTATTTTTTATGAATAAGCCCATGGATGCCAGAGAAAGTTACAAGAGCGTTACCGTACTGTAAAATAGAAAAAGGGTATTTTCTTGTAGGTTCCTAAGTCGTATCGGTCCGAAATACCGCTGACAACAATTAATTCCACAAGGACGCCGTACGTGGCAGAAAATGACGACGGAATCACATTGTGATGGACTGCCATCTATCAGGGTGGGACCTATGGTATTACGTGGATTATCGCATGAGATTATAAAAATATTTAAGTCAATTGATTCACTTTTCAAAGTGATATATTGATTGTATAACATAATAACGCTTTAGATTAATAAACTACGTATCAATGTCATTTATGCATAATTGTCGAAGACAATGCAACCTGGGAAAGCTATACTACTAATAAAGATATGATCATTCTTAAAAACAGTTTAAACAAAGAATGCATATTTATATTTCACAGGTACCTATTCAAGCTGACTTCAAAAAAAGAGAAGGTTCTCAATTCGTACATTTCAATTTTTTATCTACGTTTGGGCACAACTCAGTCATTTCATCAAATGAGGAGACATTGTTATATGCCGCCAAAGTGTCTCAAAAGCATATCAAAGATGCACTTTTATATCGCATTTTGCATTTTAATGTAACATTTATTTGGCCTATTAGCATAACCTGTAGATAGAGTACATAATTTTTCGTTCATTGCTAGAACGATTTGTGGTGATGCAAATACAAAACAAAATGTTTTTGCGTCACTATGCGTAATAAAAAAGAGCATGCCCAATGAAGCAAATCAGTGTTATCTATAGCATTCAGATTCATTAGATGAGATAATTCCTCCTAACACAACGTAATGTCTCCCTGGACGCTCATCACAATGAACTGAATTAACCTAATTAACGTTGTATTAGTAAGGAAATTCGCGAAACTATTTTATTTCGCTTTCTTGCGTATTTCGAAACTGATGTGTATAATTTGTTCTCATTTTATAAAGTTGAAGAGTGTGTTAGGTTTTTTGGTTGAATGCACTGATCTCAGGAAATACTAGTTCGAGATGAAAAATTCTTTGTGTTAAATAGGCCATTTAGCTAGGATAACTTTAGGTTATATAGAATTGCTGTCTGCAATTTTTCTCACTAAGTCAAAAATAACAAAGTGCGCAATACATAAGGATTCAGTACTTCTGTTGTAATATACCGATTAGTTTGCTACAATTGAACAAAATTCTCATGTGAAATCCAATAAAAACTTTATTTCTAGCGTATTTGCCTCGTGTGAACCTTTGCAAATATAAAGCATATTTGCTGCTTCTACAGAGGTTCACACGAAGTATGGTTTATGTGAATTGTTTATAAAAAAAATAACCAGCGCATTTAAAGTTTGAAGGTATAAATATTAAAAAGGAATGAAATTAAAAAACAATTAGTTATTTAATTCTGGTTTTGCCGCGCAGATATTTAATTACTAAACGGATTTTAATGCAGTTTCTAAGGTGATGTAAATATCTCTTGACAATCAAGTCTGATTTAGGGCAGGCAATTGGTGTTCTATTATTTAAATAGAAATATAGAATAATTAAGAAAAAGGTTATTAGTATTTAGGAATATGCAAAAGAAGTGAAGGGTAGCAGATAGTATATGACATATAATTTCATTAGCAAAATTAATTAATTTATTGATAATATAACATCTGCGACTGTTATTACGCACTTTATCCATTTCGAGAGTGTAGCAAATTTATAAAATAATATAAATTATAAATTAAAAACAACACCACACGACCAAAATAGACAAATAATGCTAATTTAATTATAACTGACAAGAAAAATAACAGCATTATAGTTTATTAACAAAATTAACTACGTTATTAATATGGACTAATGTTAATATAAATTAAAATAAAATTACAAATTATTACTTATACGAAATACATTAACAAACAAGAAGGATAAACTGCCCTGCAGTATTTCTTAAGCCTGAGTACAGATATTGATGATAGCACATATCTTATTACATTCATCGAATTTATACAACTGATTTAAAGTTTATGTGCATATTCGAGGAAATATTCAAATTGATATGTAAATAGAGCAATGGTTTCGGATTTATAATAAAAAAAACTTAATAAATACTTATCGCGAAATCACATTACAGTTTATTTTTAGCTGAAAATAGTAACAGGAACAAAGTGATGTTTTGTTTAAAAAACATAAAGAAAATGACAATCACTAAAATCAATACATTGATATGCAAATGAGTTATTACGTCTTGTTAATAAAAAAAGTATTTTTAGTTATGCTGTTGTATTTTAGTCAACAATAATAAGTTTAAAGGAATTTTGTTAATACCAGTCATAAGCTTAAACCTTTCAATTGTGAAAATAGAAATCTTAGTATTTGGAAAATTTTAAATATACACGTTTACGCTGGATACGCATTGTAGTACTCGTGTAATTATAATTGCATGGGTAAATTCGTACCCTAGTGTTACAGATCCTTGCTTTAGAAACCAGAGGTCGTGGGTTGAATCCTGTGGGAGCACAATGATTTCGTGTTGCTGTTTGTATGTTGGTTTAGGGTAATATCGGTGGCTCATAAATTACTGTTAAGTTTGATTATGATATCATTTAATTAATTGGATAACATGTTGTGGTATTCTTGCAGCAAATATAAGGGAATGATGTATGCTTAGATAAGAGAATAATGCAGATGAAGCGTTGTTAAACAAAATTCTCAAAGTGATAGATCCATATATCTAGACCTGTGTGTTTTGACAACTTGTAAAAACGCATACTCCAATGTGTGTGTAAAAATTGCCAGAGTAGGAAAAATTCCCCGTTTATTTAAAAAATTGTGCTGTGTCAATGTAATCCAGAAAAAAATAAAAAACTGGATTTAAAATGAATATATTTATCCATAAATAACCTCGACAGCCATAAAATATAATTTCTACATATTCTATTAAATTTTAAACTAAATTTATGTATCTCATTAAAAAAATATGTTTATTGAAAACGTTCAGAAACTCAAACCAAACAAATAATTTTTCCATTTATATTAAAAATTTATTGCTCTACGAATAGTTAATGTTAAATTATAAAAATAAACAGACGAAGAAAACTTTTAATGAACTAGTTAGCGCAATTATTTTGGTCGACAAGTAGTTAAATACGCATTTGGTCAAAAAAACACAAATTTATATTTTATTTTAATGTTAATACAATGGAACGCTGTTAATATGTAAGAATTTCTTTATAAGAAAATTAATAACAAATTTTATTGCCTAGCAAAATAAAAAAAAATATTTATTGATCCTCTTTATTGACAAAAAAAATATTTAACTACATAAAAAGTTTTAATTTAAAACAATTTACTTGTATAAGATTATATAAAACAAAAACAGCTGAAGTGAATAAAACAGAAGCAATAAAAATATTTGGCTAACACCAGTCAAGGTGCTCAAAACGTTGGGGCTATATTGTACAAATTAATGGGTATACGTTTTATTCTGTCTATAAACGTATAAGTGAATCAAAAGTAAAAACAAAAGATAAAATGAATCCAATACGTGTCAGATTTCATAATTTTTTTTAGAATAAATATCGCAATAATTAACTATTCAACTTCTTCGGTTCTACCTGAGCCAAAAAAATTGAGCGTTGTAACCCAATATTTAAGCAGCTTTACACTATTTTTTTCGTTATCGAAGTATATTATAAGTACATATGAGTTAATTTGTGTCGATTTTCCATCTCATATTAAACTTGAATATTTTTGTGAGAATGTTTTCCACATTTAATCTAGCAACCCTTAGCATTTTGCGTCATATGTTTATGTACGATACATATTAAAAGAAGACAATAATTTAAAACAGTACAATTAATAACATTTACCAGTGAAACGATATTCCGTCTACTTTTTTAAGTATTTCGGAACGGTTTTTGCAAGAATTAAAAACACAAGTCGGCATTATTTCAGAAAACAAAAACGTGACAACTAAGTGACGTATTTCAGAAAAAAACGTGATAACTAAGTATCGAACTAAACTATTGACTTCTAAATTCATAACGTGATAATATTATCAAGTTTAAGCGTAAGCAAACAAATAGATGTTTCATTTTAAATATTCTTAAATTCTACTTGTAATAAAGAAATATGTGTACATACTATGGAGAATTCAATATAGTACAATATAACACTGTTTAATAATATAAAATAAACTAAGAAGGAATGAAAAGAAATTTGTACTTTCTAAAGGTTTATTTGGGTAATTGGTTATCTCAGGAGAAAGCCGTGGTAGCTCAGTGTCCGGGCGCTCGCCTTAACATTTGTTTACATTTGTTCGTTCCCCGGTTTCAGCACCAATGGAATTGCAATTTTAAGTGCTGATTTACCGCGTGCTCCGCAATCAAAAAAACATCGTGAGGAAACTGGCGTATCTAAGAAATAATATTTCTAAGATATGTGAAGATTACCGCACTTCTTCGCTATTTATTCTTCAAGAGGCAGACTTAGCCCAGCTGTGGGATAACTTAAAAATAGGTTGTCACTTTATCATGTTACGTAACAATTATTCTCTGAAGAACACACCATATTTAAATGAAGCACTATTTAAATTTAATTAAAAATTATATTATTTATTACGAAATATAAAAAAATATACTCAATAGTCCATAAAGTACATAATAAGTACAGAATAAACAATATTAAACTACATGTACACTATATAAGAAAGTTGGTCTCACTCGACAAAAAATTGACATATGGGTATTGTTTTTCCCTCTCACGGAGTGTACTTAAGGAAAATTTGTTTTTTCTATGCTTCATTAGTCCGTGCGATCATAAGTGTATGTTTTAAGTAGGCAAATTTTTTTAGTATCGTATTTAACAACATATTTTATAGCAATATATTGACCGAGAGCTGGCAGCAGTTTTTGGGTAGGTATTTGAGACATGCTGAGAATTTATCCCATACCTCTTCTATTATACTCCAACACGGAGCTGGCACGGAGACCTGGCGTGTGAGTTGCGGTGCAACCCGTAGATTTTATAATTTTTTTTTATTCCAAAAATATGTTTGAGGTAATATGAAATTTTTGTATATTGTAGTTCAATGTTCGAAGAATAAGAAAAAAAAACATCATCATGGCGTATCTATGCGTACGTGCGTATGTGCGTGCGCGCGTGTTATGTGTCTCTCTCTCTCTCTCTCTCTCTCTCTCTCTCTCTCTCTCTCTCTGTGTCCATTTGTAATTCGTGGTGGTGGAAGTTCTATTATGTTGTGACGTTTACAGTAATTATTTTCTTATAATGGGAACGAGAGTTGAGAATTTAATTTTTTTTTTGCCTTGACTGTAAATGAAATATGTAGGATACCAGACGTTACAATAATACTCCAGCAACCTTTATACGTAAGAATAATATAAGATTTTAATGCAGGTTGGGTCAGTAAATTGCTGACTTACTTTTAAGAGGAAGCCTGGGTTTTCATATGCCTTTTTTAATATACACGTGATATGATTTAACATTGTCAACTTTGAGTCAAACGTTATCCCAAGATCGTTTTTTACATTAACTCGTTCAATTGTTTCATTATTCAAGTTGTGTAACACCTATTTAGTATATTACGTTTTCTACTGTAAGTGTTAAGTAAGCATTTGGTAGTATTTACACATAGTATGCGGTTCTCGCTATAATATTTGCAAAGTCGATCGAGGTCCTCCTATAGGTATTGGCTACATAATTTTTTTTAATTTTTGCAAAATCTTTGTGTCGTCAGCATATAAATTAACAGATCCATTCTGTTTTATGCGGAGTAAAAATAAAAAGGAGATTTTAAATAAGATTTTTAAAACAAACCTTTTACTGCTATCAACTCTAATAACGTTCTGTATCAAAGATAGTTGAAAATAGGATAATACATTTGAATAAAATAGCACAATCTTTTAAGATATTTTCTTTGATAACTTGTTTTAGTAAAACATATAATAGAATGATGAAGAGAGCTAACGAGATGCAAATGCGACTAAACACGTACTCGTAATATAGGAAAAAAGAATAAATGTGCCTCAGATTAAAGAATAATCCAGATAGAGCGCAATGACAGAATATTGACTCCATTACGGCGAATAGACTTTTAGTCTGTAAATAGAATCTCCAACCAGTACAGTCATTTAGCTGTTATGTTTTTTTCTTAAATAATGCCGACGTGTTTTATTAATGTAAAAAAGTAGACGGAATTTTTTTCACCGTTAAATGTTATTAATTGTACTATTTTATATTATTTTCATATTTTAATATCTATCGTACATAAACATATGACGGAAAATGCTTGGGGTTGCTAGATCAAATGGTGAAAAAATATTCAAATTATTTAATTCAAATATTCAGGTAGGAAATCGACAAAATTGTATTTATGTATACTTTGTCGTCTTCAAAAAAAAAATCGTTTTTTCATGGAATACGTAGAAATTATATTTTATCACTATCCACGTTTTTCTTGGATAAATTTATTACTTTAAATTTCTTTTTTTTTCTGGATTAAATTGACATTTTTTAGCAGATTTTTTTGTTTATACAAGTTTGTCATAACACACATCGATGACCCCCACGTATACGATCGAAATTGAAAAAGTTATATTTTTATTTTATTGCACGACTGACAAGTAGAGATAAAGATTCATAATTCTATACATAAATTATGGAGCAAAATAAATCAAAATCTTTTCTTGCAATCAAAATCTAAACTTCGAATCGCTCTACTGTAAAGTAAGAATTATTCAGTTTCGATAGTTTACGTGGGGACCGTCGACATGTCTAAATGCATCAATCACTTTGACAATTTTCTTTTGACAACACTCCATCTGGATTTTTTTCTAATCTGAGAAATGTGCATTGAAACTTTTGTCTGCCTGCAAATTTTGCAAAATCTAAAACGAAAAAAAAGAGTAAATCTCGTATGATAATAGTTTACGCCACCGATATATCAGATAGTTTCACCGATGGCTAAGTCATGTAATAGCGGCTATTAATATATTCTACACAAATGTAATAAAATAGTGTAATATTGATAAGAAATAAAATAAGTATATTCTTTGCCAAATCCTATCTCTTATAATCGGGCCACAGAAGTAAATTTTGCAACAGGAAGAAAAAGAATAAGTATCTAAGAATACATTTATACACTATAGTAATAATGCCCAAAGCTTGTTCTCTAAAAAGATTGGCCATACTGACCGAAGTCTTCAAAGGAGAATGGATTTCGTATAAACCTTTTTAACCTATTTCCAATTAAACCTAGAAACCATTAAAGTTTTGCATCAGGTGTTTGTGTTTCCGTTGATTAAAAATAGAAAAATAATGTTATCGAAATCATATCGAAAAAAGATCGGTCAAAAGATAGATTTGTTTTTTGTATTTCCTTATAATTTTTGCAATTGTTAAATGAACAAAATGGAATTATTGAGCAAAATAATTTAAAATCAAATTATAAAGTACTGACCATTTGAAGCTCTTATTAATACTGAATAAAAGTCTACTTGTAGTACTGTTATCAATATCTTTTCATTGTATTGTACTATCCTATAATCCGAGATGGCGTATATCGAGCCATGTTATTTCTGCGGACATGTCCAAGTCGTCGCACCACCTTCTTGGCCGTCCTGATCTTCGGCGGCTGTTCCTACGGCATCCTATTTGTAGTGATGCAAGCCCACGTTTGTGTATTTTTGTGCGCGACAGGCTCGGCCGACTTCCACTTTAGCTCTGATGACTTTCGTCCCACAATTGTACCTCCAGTCTTTAAATCAAGTGTAGTATTTTTGACTTGATCAATTCTTTTAATACCTGTGTGATAGTGAAAAGTATTACAGCAAATAGTATGCGATGATACTTAAGTATAAAATACCCTTCATCTATTTTTCTAATTATACCTCCTTAGTTATTAACAAGAAATTTGAATGCAGGAATGTAATGGTAATCACTTGCCTAGATGTTAAGTTAGTTAACGTTTATATGCCAGAAGTTTGGCAAGCTGGACATTCAGAATAGCACCTGTAACTAAACGACGCCGAATTTAGCTTCAACATTCGTTTGTTTATGTAAAGTTCAATATTGACTCTCAATCAAACTTTCCAGTGCTACACGGTTACACGGATACATATAATTGCTTGATTTATGGAGTTATGTAAGATTTGTTAAGATAATGAACTAGTTAAGGCTTAAAATTTTGGTTCAATGTTTACTTTAATTACTATGGATTAACAAGCAAATATTTGTAGTTATAAGTTAAGTGCTTATACATTTGAAGATGTAAACTTTACTAACATCGGACATGTACACAGCATGATACCGGAAGGAAATGAGAGTAACTGCCTTAATGTTTTATGTAACTTGTGCAATGTGAATTTAATACGTATTATTATGATTTTATTCGTTTTAACTAGTATGGTAGATAAAAATCATTAAGCAAATAATGATTTTTGTCTAACGTTCAGGATAGATAGAACACTTTCTGCTCTATTTGCAAGAAAAATGTTAAAAAAGATGAATGAATGATGTAAGCACAAAAAGTATCAGATAATTTCGATTATTTTTAATGATAAATGAAAAATAATATTAATTACGGCCTGCAACTATTTCTCTACTGTTGTCGCAAGCAGAGTTGCTAATCACTTTTCTTTAATATAATTCTATCACTCTGAATTACTCCATACCACTACTACTTCTTAAGGATATACAACGTATCCTAGGATCACTATAGCAGTGCCCTACGTTGAATTGTCTCCACCATAAAAAGTAGGTTACTTTACAAATTTTTAAGGATTTAACAAACAGAAGAAATGCCATGATAGCTCGTTCCGTTAAAATATATGTAACCTATAGAGATTACATATGTTTAAAGAAACAGGCTATCATATATTCCTTCCTTGTTTATTAAATCTATAAAATAATTTGTACTTGTTTATGAACTAAGTATAGTTTTCAATTCTTCACTGAGAACCGGAAAATTTGCTTCTATGTGGCAGAAAGCACATATCGTGTTGTAAGATTGTATTACATTTAAACAATAATCATTTTTAAAATTGCAATGTCTTTATCTCTTTTTAGGTCATAACATTTACTAAGCCAATTGTTTATATTTGTTATGTATTATTACATATTCAAGTATTTATTTAATATGACGCCTTGTTGAGGTCTCTTGAACATTTTATCTGTGATAAAAACCATCACATCGACCTTCTTCTACAATTTAAGTATCTTTGCTCACGGTAATTGTATTCTACATATTGGGAAAGCAAATTGAGAAAAAAAATCCTAAAAGTCATATAGTGAAAAGTGGACAGTATTATTTTATTACAATAATACTCTCTGCTTTTGCTTTTGCATTGTAGCCATAGATAGGCAGATTGTAATGATATCAAAAGCTACCTACCAATATCCATCTTCTTAAACATAGCAAAAGTTTTTTAAACTTCTGTTAGTCACCCGACACAAGCCTTTTTATATCCTTTCAACAACACTGATCTATAAATGGACGTTCTCTAGAAACCAATCTATTGTGTTTTGTTTGCGATCTATCGCATAAACTCGATAAAGGGACGGAAAATTGATATTATTTACACAGACTTCGCTAGTGCTTTTTCATTTAAATAAGTTCCAATGCACCTCTCACTCTAACTAAAGTCAACGTGCAGAGTGGTCAAAATTTTAAATGAAAGAGCTTTTATTAGCGTGTACTTAGTTATATATACGCGTATCTTAATAAGAATTGGTAAAACAGAGAAAGCAGAATATGAAAATATCTTGAAGGGTAAAATTTATATGATTTCTAATGCATGACGACAAATTTGTATGAATTCTTCCAATTAAAAAAAAAAGAATAAATCAAGGCAAATCGGTGGAAAAGAATAGCCTCATAAGCTCGTAGCAGATGTTATAAATTCTTCCAATACATACATTACATTTATATAGGTTATATAAAATAAAGATTAGATTTTGAGTTCATCAAATATATATTTATAATTTAATTGAATTTTCCATAGTAAGTGCTTACAATGAAAGCTAATGCATTTTTAGGTGGTAATATAATTAAATCTTAGATTTGTGGTAAGTGCAATTGCATCATGATTTATCTTAAGTATTTTAGGCGATGATTTAGTATGAAATGTTATTTATCTTCAAATAATCTAATACATCTCACGAGGTGGAATATTAAATCAAAAGAATTCTTTATTTTAGTATGAAAACTTACTCATAAGGCTATGGCTTGTCTCCCCTCGGAATCAAGCTACTATTTCATTATAAATACTAATTAAGAGGCGTACGCTCAGAGTTTCATCGAACATCAAGTAGACATGTAAGCAATATTGTGTAATTAATTATACAGGACCTTAGAACCTAATGGAGAGCGCAATTAAGTCGAAATTAAATAATATTGCAAGTTTGTTTGTATTTTGAGTTAAAAAATAGAGGACGACGTTATACGTTCGTCGTTAAGTATCTTTTTCCATGTATACGATGTATGGGACTTTAAACAAAGGAGGTGGTTCCCAAATTGACAATTTTTTTTATATGTATGATAGCGATAGATAAAAGATACAGAAGTTACAGATTTTAAAACTTTTTTTATGTGATAGAATATAGTTACGAAGTGGTCCCACGTAAATTATCGCGAAGTTAAATATAATAGATTCTTTCTAAATCAATATAACTGTAAAAATATATCATGGATGTTCACTTCAAAGACGTTTGACGTCAGCTTAGCAATTTTCCGTTAAAATTTCTGGACCGTGGTAAAATTTTGTGGCCTCAAAATGTCGCTGTAGAGAAAAACGTTACCCGCCTTATAAAGATGCCAAAAATAAGCTCATGGAAGAATCGTCTAGCTGTTAACTTTACTTGCCTCATAAAGATGCTAAAACAATAGAAGCACCAAATTATCCAGTTGTTTACTTTACCCGCCTTATAAAGATAACAAAAGCAAGTTGTTAACAAATTATCTGGTTGTTAACTTTACCCGTGTCGTAAATATACCAAAAACATGGTCACGGAATCACCGAATCGTCCAGTCAGTAACTTTACCCGCCTCGTAAAGATGCTAAAACAAGCTCATGGAAGCACCGAATGGTCCAGTTGTTAACTTTCCCCGCCTTATAAAGATCGCAAACACAGTTCTCGGAATCACTGAAATTCCTGACCAATTTTGGTATTCTGCTATGACTTTGCATTATTAATTTGTGCTAGAAGGTCTTCAAACATTCTGGTATGTTCTATTCGAGTTTCTTTTAAGTTCTGATAAATTGGACATCGAAGTGCAAGTAATTTGTTGGTGTTATCAAGTATATAGCGTAATGTTTATAAGCTGGCAATAAAAGTTACATTAAATATCTGCTTTCCATAAATTGTTTTTGAAATATACGATTATAGATAAGTCCATTTAATACGAAGTGATACAAGGAATGAAGATAGGATCAATAACAGCCCTTGAGATTTATTGAAGTATGTGCGTATGGATTTTGGATTTGAAACTCAATACTTCTTTAAATGCGAGTTCTTTCTGGCCCTCAGAATTTTTACTTGTAGGCTTAAACTATTAGCTAAGAAAATTTGTATATTACGTTTATGGGCTAAGTTCTTCCGGCCCACCCTCACTTAAGCTCTTTTCGGAACTGAATTTCACTACTTCGCATACAGATGGACACCTCCAGTCCCAGAACTGTATTTATTTATTTATTCTTTATTGAAAACAGAAAAAATAAAATAAAAATGTAACAGGATCAAAAAAAAATTAAAATTAACGTACAAAAGGTTAACCTTATGCAGAGTTATTTACCAGCAAACCTTTGAAAACAATAATTTAATAATGATTCTAAGGTAAAAAACTAGGTGTGCATTATTATTATAGTTGCTTTGTAATCCAGGCCGTTTATTTTTTAAAAAAGAAGGAAATTTAAAGTGTTCGTCACAAAATATGGCACAAAATATTCGTCACATCGTTCACAGTGATGAAATAGAGCAAGAGGATTAGATAGTAAGGAGAAAAGAAAAGTAAGAATTTGTGAGTCCCGATATTTGTGTAAGCCATTTTAATTGCGCTCTGTATTCTGTAATGTGTACAAATTTACAAAGCTCAAAAATCAAACGTACCCACAAGGTCTGTAGGTGTCTAATTTGTTTAATAATTCTTCCATAGCGTCCAGAAAACAAATATCACCATAGTGAATAATAGATAAGAGACGTGTGTAAGCTAAAGTAAACTTGGTTTTCAACGTCAGAAAGGACTGAAAACGCTTAAGGAATAAATGGATATAAAAGTAACCATTTTAGAATTAGGATATCGAAGAAATACCAAATTTTTAGAAGAATCACGGAAATAATAAGGACACGAAGTCACTTCTAAAATATTTAAGCGGCCAGTGAGTGGTTTACCTTAGCTTGATAAAAATACAAAAACTGTATGGTCCTGCCGCTAAATGAATGAAATAAAACTCAGAATGAGAATAAAATGAAAATGTCAAAAAGTATTCAACATCAGTTAATTACAAAATATCCATCTTAAATGTTGTTTTATGT
>JAOCPS010205790.1:0-13980 GCA_025505425.1 Graphium colonna
ACTTAAATAAGATTTTAATAGCTCTAATGCTATCCCTCTAATGCCATACATTTCTAATTTTTTCAATAAAATTTGATGATCAACGTAATCGAAAGCCTTCGTCATGTCCATATAAAGTGCTACAGATGATATTTTCTTATCAACATTAAACATAACTGTTTCAAGAAATTTATGTATGGCCATATTAATAGATCTGCCCCTTAAAAATGCCATTTGAGACTTAGAAAATAATTTGTGTTCTTCGAAAAATTAATACAGTTGTTCACAGATTACATTTTCTATAATTTTGTAAAATACTGATAATAATGCTACTGGTCTGTAATTTTTCATTGTTCTTTTTCATGCTTTTTTAAAATGGGCTTAATAATAGCCGTTTCCAGTTTATTAAGAAAATTTCCATGGTTTAAACAAACATTTATTATATGGCTAATAACTGGTGATATATTAGGAGAGACTGCTTTCATTATCTTCGTCGAAATACCACCAAAGCCACTGCTTTGCTTATTTTTTAATGTACTTATGATTTTTTGTATGTAGATTTAAGAAATATAGAATTTTGAATTAAACTATCAAAAGTTGTCTTAGATCTATTGTTTTCCCGCAATTTTATTTGGTCGATGAAAATAATTAAACGCTTATGATATTTTTACAGGGCAGTTTTCTAATTTATCGTTTATTTTTATTTGAATAATGTCATCTTTAGGGTAGTTACCTTTAATTCTGTTTATAATCTTCCATGTCGTCTTATTCTTATTTGAGGCTTTGGAGATGAATAATGTTCTGTACCTTTTGCGTCAACTTTACAATTTTCTTTAAACGCTTTGCATATTCTTTAAAGGCATTCTTGTCATTTTCATTCGTCGTTTTCCTGTACTTCCATAGTAAGCATCTTTTCTTCCTACAACATTTTTTTATGCCTTTACTCATTCATAAAGGTTTTTTATTCATAGGAATTTTCATTCTTATCAAAGGGAAACATAAATCGTAAAATAATTTGAAAATGTTGTGAAATTTATCAAATGCTAAATTTGGGTCAGTTTCAATGTCAAAGATATAATTAATATTTATATCACTCATATTACTTTCAAATTTATTAGTATTATCTCTATTATAAAGTCTCTTCCAAACATATGAAAATTTTATTGCATAGTTACATTATTTTATTTTGACAACTGTTAATACCATGTGCAAAGTTGCCATGCAGGTATGGCTTTAAAGACAAGTTGGAAGATTCAGTTCAAGCTTTAAGTTGAAACTTAAATGAGTACTTTCAAATTCTATTGAGTATTTGTGTCTTTGTAATCGATCTATGTTGAAATCACCAAAGACGATATTTTTTTATTTTGAAAACTAATTTCATGAAGTAACTCGTTTAATTTATCTAGAAAGATGATAACTGATTCCTTTTTGTTATTTGAAGATCGGTACACACAGTCATATAATTTTATACTTTATTAATTCGACAGCGCTACATTCTATGTTATTAATTATGTTTGCTTTCTCTGCTAAGCATAATTTCTTGTATTGATGCCCTTTGCGTATTAAAATGCAGGAGCCACCACTATGCGTTTTACTTGCGAAATATGAGACTAAATTAAAATTAGGTAAAGATAATAATTGGGTATCTGATTCCAACATATTGTGTTCGGTAATACTACTTTAACTATTTAGCCAGAAATTCAAATGTAACCGGAAGTGATATGGGTTGTCGTCGTTAGTACCTCCTAGCACAATAATGTAATCATCATGGGTTAAATTTGGTAGACTTTTCTTTTCGGATTTTAAGACATCACATGGTTTTGCTCCAGGTTTTGATATACATGTTACCATAAATTCCGCACCTACAAGTTTTTGTAATGTATTTCTTAGGACGACTACTTGTTGGTCTGCTATAATGATAATTTTTGAGGTAGCGTTTGCTTATCAGTTATGTGGTCAACAATAGCAGTATTTTTAATTTCAAATTGGTTGATTTTGTCGGATAGATTTTTGTCATTTATGCAATTTTTTTATCATATATTTTTAAATTATGTTGCTCTTTATGGGTAATATCTTGTCTATAGTACTTACCTTTGTGCTTCCCATCCGACATGGTGGGTGGAACGGAGATCTTAAAATCCTTCTTAAATATTTTGCTAATAATACTCTTAAGGTAATGGTTATATTATATATAATAAAATATTATTAATCAATTTTTAAATAGTTTTGTTAGACTTAAAATTTACTTAAATTGCGTCATTGCTCTTTCTGCTAATTATACGATAACGATATATGTATAACGAGTCCCTGAACTACAAGCAGATCTATTTTATAATTAAAATATGATGAAGTAAGTGAGAGGACTACCGTTAAAATATACCAATTCTGCGTGGCAATATATATACCTAGAAAAATGTACAGCGACTTAAGAAACTGATTGTCAGCCAGGCGATAGTAATAGTTAAATTGCCGCATTGAGCGATAAATCATTTTAAGATTAGGTATTAATCTGATTCACTGGCAGCACTTTAAAAGTTCTCGACTGACGCGGTAGATCCTTATGGCAGATTTTATGTAAGTGGAATCTGAAATTAGACGAGAAAAATGTTGTATAAACGAAAAACCACATTACAATTTTGTTTTTGAGACTTAAGCGAATATTAGACAGTTTTAAATAATACAACTTTAGTTTATATTTTATCGCGGATAAAATCCGTAAAGTTGTATTATTTAAAAATCACATTACAATTTATAACAGTTTGTGATAAGATAAATCTCACATCGACTTTTTTCACAAACTCATATTCTAGTCTGAAAAAACGCTGAAAAATGTTAAAATGTTTTGGAAATGCGAAAAAAGTATAAACTAAAACATAAAGACATAATTTTCATGATAAATAAGAGAGTGTGGTTATCACCGTACCGCACCTGATACCCGGCAAGAAACAGTAAAAATTAAGTAAAAATCGAAACTCTACAGTCACGGGTTTTTACCTGTACTGGAGACATAAAGAAGTTCTGGCCGTCTTGGGCTCTTGCTCTACCATCTAAAGATAAGAAAAAGAAACAGGAAAACAATTAATAGATAAAGTGTAAGAAGAACGATCATAATTTTCATGAAATTATTTCAAATATTATATAAAATTAGAAACAATCTGAAGAAAATATTTTTTGATGATTATTTTATTTATACATTTTCGTACTCGTATCAGGTTTAATTTTTCTATGAAAAACCTTTAAAGTTTGATTAAATAATTCTCGTTATTTCTATGAAGTATAACATGTGAAACATTGTTTAGTTAAGAGCCGTAAAACGAAACCACTAACATCTTTAAGCAATATTATTTTGATGGTGTCGCTTCAATAGATTTCAGTGTTTGAACATTGCTTATTTTATTAAGACCTATTTGCTTTCAACACAGGTATTCCGCCCCTTAATATTGGTGTCTATTCGCTTGTGAAATTGTCAATTTATAAGCAACGGTTAAAATTCTTGATAATCGAATTTTGCCCATACAACATTATCTAACTCATTCGAACTTAGTTATGTTGTAATTTAACGTTTTTGAGTTTAATTTATGGTTTTGATATAATAACAGTTTACTACAGGCGACACTTAAACCAAAGTCAGTTTTAGCACACCGTTAAATCATGTGTGAAGTAAAGTAAATATTAACTGTCATATATATAAATAAAAGAAATTATGAAAATCTAACACTTTATTCGTCTTTTGCTTTTGTTTTGAACCGATGGTTTTTTCTTTTATTTTTATTGTTAATCATCATTTTTTTTTCTTATCGGAGATGTACACAATTGCGATTTCGTCCTATAAGTTTCTCATTATTTAATATTTTTTCTCTCACGCGGTTCATTTTAGTTCAAGCACATTTGCTGAAACGAGCTCTTTTATTTGAAACTTTTTAATTGAATCGGTTGAGGTAAAAGAAAATAAGGCGTTAACATTGGTGCGGAGCCTTGTGCTGCCGTGCTGGGTCTAATACTGTATTATAACGTAGTGTTTATATTCTTCCATTAAACACGAAACCTCTTGAATACGAAGTTCTTGCTTTAATCGTTGGACTTTAAAATAATTGTTAATAGTTGCTCCAAACAACAATTTTTTTTTGATATAATTCCCAAGGGAAATTGTCAATTACAAAAAGTGCCAAAATTTGGAAAGGGAGATTGCCCTGACCGCAAAACTCGAAAAAAGGACTTAATAGCATAGCATTTAATAAGATTATATTTTTGATAAGAACAACAACAATTTGTCCACTCAAAGTAATAAAGTAGGCAAACCGACAGTAGCCACGGAACCGATTTCTAATTCGGTTATGGAGGTTGAAGAAAACTTAAATTCCCATCCGTAAGTGTCGTTCAGGGCAACCTAAACCACTGCCGCAATGCCCAAAATCTGCTCATGCAGACAATTGTGGAATGGAAGGTTGCCCTTGCGGTAATTGCAGAACCTTATATAGTGCCTGATCGTCACTGCTGGTTTCGTTATAACTTAGATTCCGTAGCCATTTAATGGGCAGGTGAAGTAGGTGTCCCATCTTATGATCTACTGGCAAAGGGGGAAGGTTTTATTGCAGTTCAGTGGGATATCCTTACTATCGTTGGTAGCTATAGTTCATCCAACATACCTCTCGCTGATTACGAGCTGTACCTTAATAGGTTAGCGAGATGCGTGAACGGCTACTTGACTCACCTACTGATAGTCCTTGGCGACTTTAACGCCCGCTCTAGAGTCTTGGGCTACTGTAGAGATAATCCAAGAGGAGACATCACTCTGGGATGGGGGGCTGAGCTTGATCTTCGGTTACTGAATCATGGATTCGTTAGTACATGCATGCGATGGCAGGGCAAGTAAATTATAGATCTGACATGGGGCACTCCCTCTGCTGTGCAGCTGTTATCGGATTGGTATGTGGCAGATGAGATTATAACTGTCTCAGATCACTGCCACATAATATTTAAAGTCACGATGCGTCGGCCCGTTACTGTTTCAGGCTCTCGTGAAAACAACGGTACGCATGGTGCCTTAAAAAAATTAGACAAAGACAGACTCGATGTTGCCACAGATCCGCAAGTGCTAACGCCCGATCCTGAAAGAGAACCAAACTGGTTTCGGGGTATAATGACACAAATCTGTGATAGTTCAATGCCTCGTGCTAGTTGACAAAAGGCTAGGAGAGCGCACTGGTGGTCAGCGGAAACTGCTATGCTCTGCGCAGCCTGTTTGCGATGTAGGTGCCAGTACACCAGAGCTCGATGAAGGAGAAGGCAAACTTCTATTACAGATTTGCTTCCAAAGCACTGCAAATTGCTAAAAGAAATGCAAGATCTGAGGCATGGAAAGAGCTACATGGAGGCTTAGACAATAATCCATGGGATCGTCGTAATGGTCAAACTCCGACCTTGGATGCCTCCTCTAACGGAAACTTTAGATCATGTACTGGTGGCAATGACAATAAATTCTCCTTTCCCGTCTGGACACCCGAGGAGCTCAACCACGTCACTAGCCGTATGAAGACCAAAAAAGCGGTGCCTAGGCCCGATGGCGTTCCTGGGTGAGTCATGGTATTGAGTTTAGCACATTTTGGAGACAGGCTCAGGCAATTATTTACTATCTGCCTTTGTAATTCTACCTTTCCTACGGCGTGGAAAGAAGTGAACTTAGTTCTTTTGAAGAAGCAAGGCAGGGATGAATGATCTACCTTCGCTTATTGACCCATATGCTTGTTGGACGAAATTGGCAAGTTATTTGAGAGAATTCTTGTTATAAGACTAAATAGGCATCTGTCGCGTGTCGGTCCGCATCTCGCTCAAAGCCAGTTTGGCTTCCGGTGGGGGCGTTCTACGATAGATGCAATTATGCGCGTCTGCTCTCTGTCAGAATAGACGGTGTCTCGGGGTGAAGTAGCATTAGCTATAAGTATTGATATTGTAAATGCTTTTAATTCTCTGCCCTAGGATGCGATCAAAGTCGCCCTGGTCTATTATCATGTGCCCCCCTACTTGAGAAGCATCATCGAAAACTACTTACGCGATATATACATCCTGTACACGGATAGGGATGGAAGAAAAGTCCAAAGGGAGATCTAAAGTGGGGTACCACAAGGGTTAGTATTAGGCCTGTTACTTTGGAATATCGCCTACAATGCGGTACTACGTCTTAACTTCCCTGCTGGTGTTGATGTCGTATGCTATGCGGATGACACATTGGTTGTTGCCTGCGGCTATATTTTTGAGGGAACCAAGAGATTACTGAACGGGGATTGAAAATTATCATTTTTAAAATTCATGAGTTGGGATTAGAAATAGCACCACATAAGACCGAGGCGCTATGGTTCCATAAATGGCCGCGAATCAAGGAACAACCCAACTTGCGCGTTCGTGTAGGTGAGTCTGAAATCGAAATAAACAGGACCATGAAATATCTGGGGCTTCGAAGATCTCGATTTCGAACGCAATCCGGGGGTTGAAAAGGTAGTGGGTGCTATGTGTAAACTGCTACCTAATCTTGGGGGACCGATAGAAAAAGTTCGCCGCCTCTATGCTGGGATTGTACAATCTGTAGCATTATATGGAGCATCCAGTTAGGCTAGTAGACTTGCAATTAAGCGCAGTAGATCAAAAATCTACAGTGTTCAGCGACGAATGGCTATACGGGTCATACGAGGGTACAGGATATTATCCTTTGAGGCGGCAACTATCCTGAATCGTTTTCAGCCTTTAGACATATTGTCAGATATGGATGTCAGATACACCTGCGTTCCACCGAATCAATCTTTTCCGCCTAAATGGTCAAAATGAGCCAGATGAGGCGTTCCAGACTATTAAACGTCAGGAACAGCAGGGCGACTTTAGCAGGTGGCGCGCTCGGCTCTCCAAAGACCGATACGCGAGCAAACGTGTTGCTGATGCCTTCCTGCCAGTCTTTGAAGCCTGGATGGGGCAACAAGAAGGCAGATTCACCTACAAACTTACACAGATAATTACCGGGCATGGATGTTTTGGTGATTATCTGTGTAATATTGGACGCGAGGCGACGGCGATTTGTAGCCATTGTGGTGGCCCGGATCTGGATTCCGCAACACACACTTTAACGGTGAGCCCTGCATGGGAATCGGAAAGGAATGCCCTCATAACAAGTATAGGGCAAAACCTTTTACTAACTGCTATCATATTAGCAATGCTAACAGGGGATGCGGCATGGAGGGAGTGGAAAACGTCTGTTTCTTCAAAGTTGTATTAGTCCAAAAGGAAGCTGCTGTGCGGAGTCGAGAGAGGACAGACCCCAATCAGAGACGGAGATATCGACGTAGGGTTATACCTGTCATTGGCCAACTAAATATATGACTCCTCCTACTATGGTATAGGTTTAAGGGGTCGTGGATGACCCAGAGGAAATCAAGTGGCTAATATCTAAGGCTCCTGCGTAATTATGACGTCGCGGGATGGTTTGAAGCAATAGGATGTGGTTATGATACCGAAGCTTCAGAAAGGTCGCGGTAGTGTTCCAAACGGAGATCCCGTGGCCTTTCGTAAAGCAGATGGAGACCACCATGGGGTTTTAGTCGGTGCAGGTCCAACATAACCTGGTTTGTTCTATGTGTATCGGACCAGGAATCTGCCACAGGTATTTTCCCATGAATAAAAAAGGCCCTGGGTCCACTCAGGTTGGGGGCCCGTGGCATTTTGCCAGCCTTGCCACCTTATAGTTACGCTACTGGCTAGTGGTCTTACTAACTTCATAATATTATTATATAATATTAAAAATTATAAGACGATTCGTACCTTAAAAGATGGAACAAAAATTTCAGCTGAATTCGCAATCTATGGATCAAGTAGATCTGATTGTAGTTCATGGACTGGTTATATATAGCACTGGTGTACTCAATAAAAGTAGAATTAAATAATTAAATATACCATTATAAAATTTAATGCCTAAATATATTAATATAATTTAAAGGTTCATTAAGAAAATAGTAACTGGTACCTTTAGGTAGTTATTAATAAATTATTTAAGAATTTTCTTATTTGCAACAGTTCACAGGAGCAGAAATGTTAAAATATGTAAAATCTCCATTCCACCCACTGTGTCGGATGGAAAGCACAAAGGTTAGTACTGTAGAGAATTCATTTGTAATAATTTGCTCCATACTTTTGAGTTAACATTGTTTTCTTTTCTGAAATATTCACTTCTTTTACCAACTTTGCAACTATATCTAAAGTAATTTCAGAATGCTAAATATTGGAAGGGATATGATCTTTGGGAAAATTAATTTGAAAGACCGTTCTAGTGTAATAAAGATGATTTTTATTGTGTATATATTTAAACGGATAGAAGGTTATAAATATTTGAGCTGATATGTTCATTTTACTATTGCTATTATGTCTAAGTGGAAGAAGCCCGGAAAGATTAATCAAACTTAGTAACAAGGTGTAGTTGTCACGAGTTCTTCGCAACTTTATGTTTAACTAATGGGCCTGACAACCATCATCCTACCCGAATTTTAGCAACCGATAACTAATCCATCTGTAGAGTCTATATTCCTTATAAATTATCTTTGACCCTACCCAAATATATATAACATTTTTTAATAACGGCTAAGCTATTTAGGAAGTGTAAAGTGCAATGTACAAACCTACAGAAGTAATATAAATATGTAATGATTGAAAACAAATAGGATGGCATATTTATATTTATCTAATATGGGACAGGATCTAATATTTTTTTTTATGGAAAGGAAGACAAACGAGCAGACGGTTCACCTGATGGTAAGTGATCCCGTGGCCCATGGACACACGCAACATCCGGAGAGTTGCGAGTGCAATGTCAACCTGGGAAATTGAATACAAGGGGTTAATTGGATAGGGTGGGTCGGGATTAAGGATTTGAAGGGGATAGGAGTGGAAAAGGAAAAGAGTAGACGTGGCCATCCGGCATCCCCAAATTTCATACATACTTTATTTTTTGCCAACTATAGCAAAGTGCAGCAAAAGTTGTGGAAGGAAGTTATGCTCTACCACCTAAAAATATATAATTTCATAGTAAGTTATAATTTCATAATAAGTTATATTATGATATTATGAGACAAAAAGAAATTCTTTATATTTGTTATAAGTTATCGTCGTCTTATAACGTGGAACTATAACAGATAAATCACCTAATGATACGATTTATATGTTTTGGTTGTGTAAATGAAAGATTTATGACTGCGATAATTTTTTTAGCTATATTTATTTTGGATATAATAATAAAATATTACTCGTTTGACTGACACATCCCTTTACGTTACGTGGCCGAGTTAGTGCAATTTAGAGATTAGAATGTTAAAATCATGATAGACGGATACATGGACAACATAGTGATGATTTCAAGGTTATCATTTTTACATACAGAACTGAACACAATTCAATTTAAGAACCATAATTTCGGAAGTGAGCAAAAAATTTATTCGTATGGAGAAATACCGTTACCGGTATTTCTACATACCTACAAATAAATTTTACCAGTTCAGCTGAAGGATCTTAAAATAAAAGTATTTAAAATTCATGTCACCTGTTGAATGAAACGTCGTTGGTCTTTGTATTGAAAGAATTATGTTTATTATAAAAAATATATTTATCATATATAGACATCAATCACTATGCAATT
Source organism: Graphium colonna (assembly GCA_025505425.1). Lineage (NCBI taxonomy): Eukaryota > Metazoa > Arthropoda > Insecta > Lepidoptera > Papilionidae > Graphium > Graphium colonna. The sequence goes on from JAOCPS010205790.1 coordinate 9,647, forward strand.
AACGTAGCCTTTTTAAAAGGTAAAACAATCGCCGGAATTCCTAAAGAAATTTGTAAGCCTCGGAATAATTAGGTCTACTTTCCGGTTAAAACATATAAATTGGCCTTCTTCTACTTGAAAAGCTTAAAACAATTTTATTTTCAGTCAATACAAAAAATACCATTTTTTCATGAAAAACTCTGTAACACGAATAATTTATATTTATTTGCAAACGTGTCGTCAAACTGAAGCAAAACTTTAACTAAAGTTTACATGTATAAATAAAACAATCCTTCAAATAGACAAATGTGAAACAGGATGTAGACCAGAAAAAATATTGAAAGACACATAATCTTATTTAAGGAGGAGTATAGCGAGAATTTAAACGTAACTGAAAAGAAGGATGTTCTGAGGTGTTTTATAGAATTGTTTTTCGTCGTGACTTATATGAATAGGTCGGGTACTAAACCGATATTGTTATAAGATAGATAATTCTGTTGATAGACTAAATGTTACGACGATAGAAATTTAGCAACTTATGTTTAGGGGTGTCTTCCACTACTTAGGAAACTAACCTGCTCCTACTGCAAATTATTATTTCAGTTGTAGGAAGGAGGAGGTAGCAGGCCAAACTGTAGTAATTATTAAAAAAAATATTTCGTAACTAGTCTTTACGATTTCACTCTCGAAAATTTTCCACAATTTTACAACATCATCCGACCGGATGATGTTGTAAAACGACCTCGTGTATTACAGCGACCGCTGGCCAGCACTGTCTATGCACACAGAAGCTCTGCGTCGCGAAGATAAAGATGCTAAGATGGATGTGCAGGGTTACACGAGGTGAACAAATACGCAGCACATTCATTTGACGCTGTCTTGGGGTCCAGAAAATAATGCCAGGTAAAATTAGATAGGATATTCAATAGTATGTAGTTTATTTTATCCAAAATTTTATGATGTTAATGTGCTGTTTTGACCAGATAAAACTAATACGCCGTGAATGTAGATCACGTGAAAACCAATAGACTTCTTACTTACATAAAAAAACGACTTAATAATAAACAAAAAAACTGCCTCCTTATATTCATCCGTTTTGTTATTTATGATACATACAAATTACTGTTATCAGAAAGTTGATACTTAGTTATTGTAACTGTTAGGCATATAACAAATATAAATAACGAAATAAAATTATTTTGGGTTAGTATATAAATGTTACATATAAAAAAGACAATAGATATGAATGCTTATCAAGCGTGTAGCTGTATATCTGATTTCATAAAATCGGACTTGCATACAAAACAAATTTTATTGGAAATGGTTAATCAAATCCGCGATACTTGTCAAAACAACGATATTTGTATGTGAAACATAACAGAACGTCACTAACGAAGCGAATTAGCTAATTTTAGAAAGCGAGCCCGTATATATATATATATATATATATATATATATATATATACACATATTTGTTAAACTTCTCACGTATGTACAGGTTATTCGTCTAATATCAATAAGCGTGTGAAAACAAACAACACGTAAGCGAAGTTGTTATGAGCAATTGAAAAGTTTTTCGTTGTCGTCATATAACGTGGAACTACAACAAATCACGTAATTTATATGTTTTCGTTGTGTTAATAAAAGATTTGAGACTACACGAAAATTTTTTTAGCTATATTTATCTTGGATATTGTAATAAAATAGTGAGTAGCCAAGTAAGTACAGTTTAGAAATAAGAATTTTAAAGTCATGATTGATGAACACATGAACAACGTAGTGATGATTTCAGAGTTTTCATTTTGACCTACAGAACCGAACACAATCCAATTTAGGAACCATAATTCGGGAAGTGAGTAAAATTGTTAATGCTCATTACGGTTTTATTAATGTCAATATTGAGCATTTAAAATTTTTAACATTGCAAACATTAATACACTAATATAAGTTTTGATGTGTATAGCGTATATCAAGTATTATATGTACAATATACTTTTAACTATACATATATCTTTCCTCTTTATGCCAGCAGTTCGTTCCGTTCGTTCGTTCGACCTTTTACTTGCGATTATACGTCATGTAATTATTTCACGTTTATTTAAACCTTTCATAAACTATTGAATCGACTATGATTTCTAACAAAATTAAAAATTGTAATAACACACACACACAACAGCACAACTAGCTCAACACCAAAAAAATTCTTTTTTTATAATATTTTTTTAAAGACTTGCCAGTTCATATTTTTATTAAGCTTTATGCACATAAATCTAAATAAGATTGCTGAAAAAATAAAAGAAGAAATATTTTTCGGTCTTGAGAATACAACAGATAGTGGTGACTCGTTGATAGCGTTTGTTTCAAAAACAATAAAAAATTAATTAAAAAGAAATGCAGAAGTTTCCGAAATTAACTATGCATATAGGCTGGGTGACAATAATAAAACCAAATCGCCCTCTCTCGTGCTTTGAAAACACATACGTGTCATAATTTTATTGTTATGGGAGACTTTAATGTCTAAATATGAGAACACAAACGAGGTTAATATCTAATATTGGGACCGTATTGCTATGGTACAAGAACAAAAAACGGGGAAAAACTAATTGAACTAGCATACGAATAGAATTTAAAAAAAAATAAACACAAATATAAAAGTCGAAAAAACGACCGGTGGACATGGATATCAACAACAACAACATCAGCTTATTACCGTCCACTGCTGAATGTAAGCCTACCCCGAGGCGCGCCAACTAGTCCGGTCCTGAGCAGCCTGCATCCATCCGCTACCCGCCACCTGTTTCAAGTCGTTAGTCTTTCGTGCTGCAGGACGTCCTACACTATGATTGCCTAAATGTGGTCTCCACTCTATCACGTGTCGGCTCCATCGACTATCGGTATGTCTAGAGACATGGCCAGCCCAGTTCCACTTCCGCGTGCTAATTTTACGCGCAATGTCTGTTTACGAAAATAAGACTTCATATATGTACACATAAATTTATTACGAAAGTATTATTAGTACGTGTTTACAAACTTTTCTTTAAATACGAGGTGACTTTTAGCCAACCTCATTTTGAGAGGTAGTGCATTTCACAGGAGAATAGACTGGATGAAGAAAGACGATTGCGTAAAGTTAGAACGCTGAAGAGGACATTCAAGAAAACGACGAAGATTTTTGTTGCTAACTGCACATAGATATTAAAAATGATGTATCACATTACATATATATACTATAGGCGATAATTGTTTCATTGCATGATTAACAAAATCAGCAAATGAAATTTAATAATAAAAAAGTATACTTCATGAAAGTTTGTTTGTGTTCAAGCTTTTGCCTATCACATATCGAAATAATATTTTGTGTCACAAAGTGTACGTTTTTAATTATAACAGGCAAACATTTACCTGATAGTAGTGCAGATTGCAGCAACTGATATCTTTAAAGCTTTCGAAGCGAATATGAAAACTATATATTTAACATCCGCTAAAAGCTTTGGTGTAGTGTCACAAATTTATAGCAGTTTAAACTTTTTGCTCATAGCAATATAACTTAGTAATCTTAAATTGCTTGTTGATTGTTTTCACACACTTATTGATCTTAGACGAGTTGACGGTATAAACGTGAGAAGTTTAATAACTCCTACTTTGTTAAATTTTCCATAATACAATTTTTTTTTATAAATTCCGGGTTAAATGAATTTATTATACTTGAACTATATATGTATTTTTTATTTTTACGTGGAGAAAATGCAGAAAACGCATACCCGCCCCGTATGGGCAAGACGGGTTATGTCAGACTAACATTGACTAAAACCTCCCTAGGCGCATATAGGCAAGGCCACGTGAACGTTTTCGCACACTTCTGCGACTCCACCAGCGCTGGCCGCCTAAGCAGCCCCTACTTGGGAGCAACCACCCTCTCCTCTCAGGTACGGCGCACCGGAACAACGAGTGCGACTTGGCCTCGTTGTTATGGACGACAAACTCCCCCGAGTAAGCGCCCGAGGCCTTTGGAGCCAGAAGAGCAAGTGCCAACGAGCAACAAACCTCCCGGCTCCCACGGCGAACACGGCACAGGGCTCCGCCGCTCACCCGGATTCAGCCGCAAACGCCAAAAATACACCCCTGCGGCCCCACCACGCCGCATCTGTCGGCGGTGCAGCCCCTCCAAGTTGCGGGGGATAGGGAGAGCGGTTTGCAATCTACCAATGTTCCTCTTCCCCCACGACTCCCTCTTGATTTGCAGAGGCCAGGGAACAGTGGCCGAAAGTCCAAGGGCACCTGGTCCAGCCTGGATGCCAGGAGCGAAGCAGACGCATTCTCCATGCACCTGACCCCGCAACCCCTCCAGCACGCAT
>JAOCPS010205901.1:0-13979 GCA_025505425.1 Graphium colonna
TGTCGAAACATAAGACCTTCGCACCAGGCTTTCTGGTCCCTCCCAAAAGCGTTCAAAACCGGTGTAGTGGCCACCATTCCCCCGATCAATCGCCCAGGCAACACGCCCGCCATGTTAGATGAAGAGAAGGCCGAATGCCTGGCTGACAGTCTCGAGACTTAGTGTACCCCAAGCCTACTGCCGGTTGACCAGCACCACCTCCAACAGGTGGACGACACAGTAGTAAAAAAGGCAAACAAGCCGTTACGCGATCCCGTTTCACCGGTTACGTGCGGCGAAGTTGAGGATATCATTAAAAAATTACGGCCTCGTAATGCCCCAGGCTCTGATGGCGTCACCAATAAGGTGACTAAACTCCTTCCCACTGCCATCATCCAATTATTGGTCTTAATATACAACGCGGCAATAACCAAAGGCTTCTTTCCCACAGAGTGGAAGATCGCAGAACGGTGACGGCCCGAGCCGAGGTTTCCTCTGGGAGGCCTCGAGATAGTCACTCTTAAAGGAGGTTTAGACCAGGCACCCTAAGCGCCGGCCACCTCAAGTCCGTCGGATCTGCAGAGGCGCTTCTGGCCAGCAGTGATGATGCCCGCGAGAAAAAAAAGTGTTGATGATAGTAGTATAAATGCAGCTAATAACGAGTCAGTACCAATATAAAAATATTCTGTGTAACATTTAAAATCACTAAGCTCATAAAGTTAGTTGCAAGGTTTAATTGGCATTGATAAATTAATCATTGGAATATAGAAAGTATAAATAAGGTAGTTTTTTTTGTGTGGCTTACAATAACATATTAAGGGTATTTAGCCGGTCACGTACGGTTTATTTTAGAACAGAAATTTAAAATTTAGAGGGGATTGCATACAAAAAAAGTGACCAGTTAACTTACAGAAAGTAAACGGACGTGTGCGCCTGGTCAAAAATTTTGTATGGAAGCAACTCATTCGGTCGGTAATGTGTTCAAGTAAATTGGGCTGGATTGCTTACGTGTGTTCCAGACCTTAAATGATATAAAAAAAATATTTTTTATACAAACTTTATTTACCGAATATGAAAATGTTAAATTAAATCTTCTTGGGAAGGAATTTATTTATATTTGATACCAAAAATAAATAATAAACGTTGAATATTCTGTTACTCGTAGATATTTATTTTGTGCTATGATTGATAATGATAAGCAATGTCAGTCAACGCAACGTCAAAATCAATACTCTTCTGTAAAATGTTTTTAAAAATAATGACCTGACTGAACGAAAAATATATAAACAAAAGTGACTAATGGAGATACTCATAAAATGTTATTGATTATTTTATGAGCCATATTAATAAAGGAATAATGAAGTTTTCATTTCAGCATAGAGCATTTTATTGTTATCTTGGTATGAGTTTATGGATCTGTTTTTTGATTACAGGTAAAGATAAATATAAAACATGTAAATATTATTATAAAATTTATTGTGAATTAAAATAAATGAATGTAAATCCTTAAACCCTTTCGTTACATTTGTTTTCAGGGCTAAATATGAAAAAATATTTATAGATGTACAATTTCATATTATTAAGTTTTTAAAATTAAATATTCTTTTCAGTTGTATATAAGTATATATCAGTTGGAGAGGAAACTGGTGCAGTTAAAATAGCACCAAGTGAGTTGGTATCAAAGAATGATATAAGATTTAAAAAAGTATATCTCAGGGCATGCAATCCTGCAGATAGCATAGTAAGGGGATCAGAAGGTAAGTGAACTCATAAAGTTCAATTAGACTCGCAATACCAATGTTTGCAAACAGAACTTTTCAAAAGATCATTTGGATATTAATTTTAAATATTAATTACTTTAACAAAATAGTAACTTATAATTAACCAGATTTGAGTTATGAATAATATTAAAGTTTAGCAGGTAGGGTACATGTTAATGGCCTTAGGAGTTAAATATAATAAGATAGGATTACTTTTTAACCCAGTTATGAAATTAAATTTTATAAATAGAAAAAATACATAGCCTTTGTTTTCTAACATGTTTAAAACATTTAAAGGTAATGCCTGCTCATGGGTGTATAAACAAATTGCATTGTAAAAAAATTGAAACTGATAAACAAACATCCCAACCTAGATTTCTTAACAATTGAGTATTTCTAAGTGTGTTCCGCCAGAAGATCCGCTTATCGCCACCTCGCTTCACTCACACACTCGATCTTCACTCAGTTTGGGACATCGCCATATTGCTTCTCTTGCCACCTCACCCCCTTGTTATGTTCAGCTCTTGTGCTACTCTGTAGCCCATTTTCTGTGTTTTGATCATTCTTTACCAGTACCAGATTGTTATCAATATAAAACACTAAAAAATATATCATAGTTTAGAAGGATCACACTTTCCTTAAATAGAATAAAAAAAGGACAAGGAATGTATTAATTATTGTACAAGAATAGACACCCAGCCTGCAATCCAAAATCATCTTTGTTACACTCAAATTAGAGTTGTAACTTACAAAATTGTTTGATGTGGCTGGTGGGGAAGGACTAAAATTATGTTAGTCAACTCTTGATGCGCCTGGGCATTGACGGGTCAAAAATTAAAAAAAAAATTATCAAATTTATTCATTACAAATGATGGCTTGATTCTGTTTAAAATACTATTTATTAACAGTTTTTTAAAATTCAAAACTTTATTAGGGTTCTGTTGTCCACAAGGAACCCTTATAGTTTTGTCAGGTTTGTCTGTCCATCCAGGCTAGTACTCCGCCATTCCTGCACTAAAATTGGCGGGGAGCTGCATATTGAAGATCCAATAATTGATTTTTAAAATTTAGGATTTTTAAGTTATATGAGCTGAGAATAGCTTAAAGAATTTATTTAGAATTATTTCTTTCATTATCAGGAGCTGTTGATAGTGATACTTGGATATTACAAGGGATTTTAGTATTGACAAGGCATGGAGACAGGGGACCACTTAATCACCTCAGAGGTGGTGATAAATTGCCGTGTGATATGGAACCAGTTTCAGCCCTCCTCAAAAGGTATATTTTGAGTTTTAGTGATATGAAAAGTTATTTCAAATAATTTTTATTCAATTTTTGTAGTTTTATCATAATGCACAGCAAAGTTACAATATTTATATATTATAATGCATAAATTCGCAACATATATTGTCTTTATTACCTTTCCGAGTGTTTATTTAATACACTTTTATTTGATTTGTTTTGGTATTGCCATAATATTGATCAATTTCTTATCCACCAAAGGGAAACAAATATTGGACTAAGAAATAGCAAACACAAGGCAGTGTAAAGGGACTTGCATTATATGATGTGACCTGTAAGTCATTTTCAATACTCAAGGACGTTATATGTGGAGATCACATATGAAGAAATATTAATTTACTGCTGTGTAAACATTATCGAAAGATACATAAAAATTCTATAAAAATGAAATAAAAATCGCACAAGTTCATACTGGCGGACAGGGCGTGACCGAGGTCAGGCGGAAGGCAGGGAGCGCTCCGGGTCGGCGAGTATACTGCCGAACAGGCTCCGTGCCTTGCCACCACACTTCATTAATTTATTGGATAGTTTGCTCGAAAACATGCAACTAGGAACAATATAAATGCCAATATATATGTGATAAAACAATTACAGCCTCGAACGATATGCTTAGCTTCTTAGATACAATTTTGTGGTGGTTGAAATATTGGTGTTTTAAAGTAATATGTATATTGGTGTATTAAAGTATAATGTTTACTGTTTCTATGGGCTCTGGCTTTGTTATTTTCAAAATAACAAGATCACATCCGATCAAAGTGTTGTAAATTTCTTTGAAAAATATATTGCTGACATTCCTGTTTCTATTACCAAGTCACTTCTCTCCTCTCTAACTGTTGCTGAGTCTTTATTGAAAGAGAATACTACAGAATGTAAAAAAGACTTTTGTTTGACTCATGTATGCATTAAAGACATTATAAGTACTTTAAAATATTTAGATATTAAAAGGACTGTTGATCTATGGGGATCTATGTTAAGGTGATCAATTCTGTTATTAACGTAATCTCACCTTACATAGAAGCTATTTTTAATTGTATTTAAAAAAGACCCCAATAATTTTAGGCCTATTTCTATACTGCCTACTCTTAGCAAAATTTAAACGAACAAGATCTTTCAACTACTGATGCAGGAGTTAATTTTGTTAATCGTATTTTTGAAGCTTGGGAAAGTGTCACAGGATGCATTTGGTATTTTCTGTGATCTAACCAAAGCTTTTGATTGTGTGTTGCACAAGACTGGTCATTAAATTAAGCCACTATAGTATAAGAAATGCCGCATTCAAGCTTCTGACTTCATACTTAAGCCGTAGAATTCAGAGAATTGATGTGAATGGCAAGAGATCTTCCGGTGCCCCGGTGAGTATGGGGGTTCCACAGGGATCAATTCTCGGACCTTTTCTCTTCCTTATCCACATACGACCTATCACCTATTGTAAATAAATCAAGAGATAGTATTATTTGCTGATGATACCTCTTCAATATTTAAAGTGAAATGACGTTTTTTAAAATTATGATGATGTAAAAAATACTTTCTCACAAATGTCTAAATGGTTTAGTGCTTGTAACTTACGTTACGACAGTTAAGAGACAAAATGTATAAAATTGATGACACCTAATATGAAAGAAATAAAAAGAAATATGATTCTAGACGGGGAAGCGTTAGAACTTGTTGAATCGTTAGTATTTCTTGACATCAAAATAGTGACATAAAATGTGAATCTCCAAGGGGCTTTCATATAAATAGGCTGGTGAGTAGACTTAGTTCAGAAGTTTATACCGTTAAAAAAATAAGGCAGTTAACCGATGCTGATACCGCGCGTTGTGTATACATCATCTATTTTCATAGTATGATTTCCGATAGCATTTCACTTTGGGGATATGTAGCTGTTGTCGATACCATCTTTGTCTTACAAAAGAGACCTATTCGAGCAGCCTGGGTCCCAAAGAATCTGTAAGAAACTTGTGTAAAGAAATAAAAATGTTGACTGTTGCTTCTCAATACATATAAGAGAAACTTATGTATGTGCATAAAAATGAAAATGAATTCCCAAGATATTGAACTTAGATAATGTAAATACTAGGAACAAGCAAAGATCAATTCCTTCTGCCACAAAACTGAGAAGGATAAGTAAATCTTTTTTTGGGCAATTTGTACGCTTCTATTACAGACTCCCAGAAAATGTTCACAATATGTGTGTTAATAAATTAAAAAAAAAATGTTGAAGAACGTATGTGCGGAAAAGGTTACTACAATATCTAAATGATAACACACTGTGGCAATGAATTGCTCCCTCCAGGTTCTTTCAAAAAAATTAAAGGATTGTTTTTGTAATAAATGTCATAATTAAAAAAAAATGTTTATAAACATACTTATATAAAAAAAGTCTGATTCTGCTTTCTTCCTACTCCGTTTCTTCTCAGGTCAGTAGCTTTACTTTCCAAACCGGTGGTAGTAATTTTGACAATTAATAAGCAAGTGTATAATACTTCAACATTGAATAGAGATATTTCATTTAATTAAATGCCAAATGGTTTATAAATATCACAATCTAACGAAGTTATCTGGTTAAATTTATCTTACTATGGCTAAGTAGACAGAATAGGTGATGATATGAAATGATTAATTGTGGATGGGCCGTGCCTAAAATAAGTCGAGTTCAGATGTATTCTAAGATATTAGATTTTAGTCCAGTCACATCTTATTTAATCCAAGTTTTAATAGGCATACTGTTTGTTAAGAATCTAATACGCCAAAATGCGCATTGTATGCTTAGGATTTATATTAATGTATATAAACACCCTGTTTAATGACTGTTCTTTTGGGTGACGGGTGAGTCATTTATGATATCAAAGGATAGCACTCGGTACTGGGTACAGGGGGCGCGCCCACTTTGAGAACCACTGATATATACGTTTTAAAATTAGGAGCATAGTCGTCAATTAGGACCTTCCCAGCGCCACCCTCATCCCGCCCACGCTGTGTCCGCTAGACTGAACATTCGTTTCGTCATAAATTATTAAATTTCGATTATGTTTCGTCATTGGTAAGTTAACATTTATTTTTAATAATATTTTTATTCTTTATACATGATTCGCACAAATAACGTCCTCGACTTTTGAAAGTGACTCAGTAATCCTTTATGTTGGACACCGTGACAAAATGTGCTACCTTACTAAAGTATTATTTATTTATGCTGTTATTTTTGATCTCTAACAGTCAGTGCCGAGGTTAACAATGTTCGGGCAGATATTTTCTTCCACAGTGCTCAATATGTTCATAATTTTGTAGAATACTAACAATATATAAATTAAAATTTTATTTATAATTTTTATCCGACATTTCCTTTCTTTTTGTAAAATAGTTATTAAACATAATCATTAAGATTTCTATTTTGTCATGCAAAATGTCGCCCACTTAGTGATGTAAATACGCTCTATGTGTTGCATTTTTTCATGATTTTAGATTTTTTCCATTGCTTAAATATAACTGAAACATTTTCACTGTTTTTTGGGCACGCGGGGCCCCTAGACCATGGGAACTATGGGGAGCACCTAGACCATGGGGACCATGGAGACCATGGAGGGCACCTAGATCATAGGGGGCTCTCCATAGTCTAGGTGCCCCTCATGGTAGTTGCCTACGCAGCCTATAGTTAATATGGCACTGATTCCAGTTACGAAGAGTTCGTAATGAACGCCAGCTCGACTGGTCGCGCGTGGTGGGTGTCCGGGCCAGGGCCCTTTCACAACTTCCCCTCTCTTCCGCAACGAGGTGCTGCCACCAAATGCCCTCTAGGACAACTCACGCCTACTGGTCTATTACAGATGCTTACAGTTGGTGAGTTAAAAGTGCATTTACTAAATGCTTTTTACCCAATGTAGAGCTCAACATATTGTAGCTTGTTTTGTACAGCTGGGTGAAACTCAATGATCAGCAATTCTGGATGTTATGCTACGTCCACACGACTGCTATATTATTTGACTACTTTTGATTTTTGAAATATTATCATAATTTAAGAATTTTTAAATTACATTTTAATTACAGAAAATTTTAGAAATAATTTTCCATATCTCTACTAAAATTTAAGTTAAAGCATTTGATTTGAACGTGGGAAGGATTTATTAAAACTGTAGTTTATATTGGCTGTTTAATTTTTTAGTCTCTTCTTTTTTTGTTATTTTTTAATCTTCAAGGGTTTTAGGGCAGGCTTTCTGGCAGACACGGGATGTTGCTCTACGGTATTTGCGTTTAATTAAAAAAAAACGGTGGCACTGAGGAAAAAAATGCTGATATTTTTTTTGTACATAATTTTATGGTCTATAATTTTTGTCTGAAAAAATTACTCAAATCTAAGGTAAAAAAAAAGGATTTTCGCGATTTTAACCGACACGGTTAATTTTGTCACAAAAATATTGTGATAAAATTATTTAATTACCTTTGATTTTAGAGTTTTCTGATAAAATCAACAGTTTCGGTGAAAATCGCAAAAAATATTTTTTTTTTATTTTGAGTAAAATTTTCATACCAGAACGATGGGGAATTTTGAAATGTTATTTTGAATTATGTTTTGAACAAATATATTAATTTTCAGCTTGATCGGAATTTATGTACTTTACCCTCCTATATATCCGGGCGATAAGTGTATAAAAAATGGAATGCAATATATAACATCCTAGCTTATTCACGATAAAATTAAATGTACAGTCAGAACCTTTATTTTTAAATCTTGGTTTTATTATAATAAACAGATATGCAACTCTACGTTATAATATGCTTATGACATTAACGAAACACACGATTTAATTTTATGTCATGTACTATCGATTTTTACTCAATGATATTTTTAACTACTTTTCAGGTAACATCTTGCGGGAAGCATACAGCGATAAATTGGGCGTTGAAAACATGGAGTTGAGCGGAAAAAGAGACACAGGTAAGGAAAATGAACAGAGAAAACTACGGCCATGCCCGCCATACACAACGTCGGCATAAAATAAAGTAGTGAGTCTTTTTTTCCTAATGCTTTCCCTTCCAAAACCTTAATATATTCCTCATCCATCCTACTAAATAAACCAATTCTATCCAAAATCCCAGGCTACCAATGCACACGCAACTCTTCGGATGTTGCGTATGTCCATGGGCGATGGGATCACTGAATATAAGGTGAAACCGTTTGCTCGTTTAAATTCAAAATATCTTTATTCACATAGACGCTTCCGCTTTAAATTATGCATAGTCATATTATAAGAGGAAGCTACCGCCATCTCGGAAGACAGATCCTGAGAAGAGCTGGCAAGAAACTCAGCAGCTGCTCTTTTAAAATAACATTTCTTACAAAGATTAAGTATCAACAGAATTATTTCCATTCGCGCAAATTATCATAATATTCTTTGATGGTATAGTACATGTTTCTGACTTTGCTCTTAAATTCATTTATCTTGTTTTTGATCTTTTTCTTTACTTAAAAAAATCACCAAATTTTTGTGAGACCTTTACTATTAGAATTGTAATAATTGCATGCAATTTCAATCTACAGTTTTACTTTGTGTGATGCCCGTACTAACATACACGCATAAAAAAAAATCGACAAGTTTATTTTCGCAGATGATTACAAAAACCGATTTCGAATGCCTTACGGTACTTTGAAACTTGACTTCTTCGATGTTTTGATTTCAAAAACAAACAACTAATGGGGACACATTTTATGAAAATTTTGTGGGACATGTTAGAAGTAAACCCGATCGGTTATTAAATGATTTTTTAAAATTATTTCAATTATGATTGTTCACTTATGAAAATCACAAGTGGCGGAGATATGTGCGTACATTCCTAAATTTTGTTATTTTGTAGATGTATTGCGAAGTCATTGTAAGCGTATGTATTTGTTTAAAAAGATCTCGAAGGGTATTTCGGGCTCCAATATTGTATATCGCTCTAATAGCTCTTTTTTGAATAATAAATACCGTGTTTATATCAGACGCGCATGCACAGCAAAACACCATAAGATAAGATGCTATGCAGTCCTTACTAATACACTCGTATCTCCGAGATTGTTCGTCGGATGAACTTCAAAATCGGAGAATATTCTCAAACATATGTCCATTTGTAACGTGCAAAAAAACAAAATCGATTTTTGAAAATTACAAAGGAGATTAAATCATAGATATGCACTGTTAGCTGAATACCTTAATACTTAGCTGTGTGGTAAATAATACTGTTTTTTCTTATATAGAAAAAATAATTTATAGATTAGATTATTAAAGATGTAAAACCAATATTATTTTAATAAATAACATACCACCAAGTACCATCGTCACCACATTGATGGTTGGTAGTCCACCACTGTGCGATTTTGAAGACATTTTCTGCCACGCACGACACCTACGTGAAATCAACTGTCGCCAACGGTATTTCCGGACCGATTCGACTTAGGAACCTTAGAGAAAAGAGCTCTCTATCTTGAAGGCCGGCAACGGTCTTGTAACTCCTCTGGTATTGCGAGTCCATGGGCGGCGGTGATCACTTACCATCAGGTTAGCGGTTTGCTCCTTTGCCTCCCTCCCTATAAAAGAGAAACAAGACAAAACCTGTAAGAAACTGCCGGATTTGTTTGCAGAACCTGCGTTTCAGAGATATCTTCGAACCCCTTTCAATAATTTTCATGGTCTAAATTTATGGCAGAAGTGAAATTAGTATCTTTATTTTTTCCAGGCGTCGCATACACCACGAGGTACCGGCGCACATTTCAATCACTTCAAGCGCTTTCCTGGGGCAGCTCGGGGAATGCGGCAGCGGCAAGGGAGGCTCATAGCGTAGCTTTCTGCTTCAGGGATTGCGCTTGCAACGCTTTACACATTCTGTCGAGGTACTTGACAATTGCCCAAAGTGCCCATTTATATATTCATTCCTACCAAAGCTCCTGTGACTCTGTTGATGTTGCGGGAGTTCATGGGCGGGGGTGATCTTTTACCATTAGATGAACCGCTTGCTTGTTTGACTTATTATCCATAAAAAATTGTGTAGTTTAATTGGTAAAACAGTAATATGATTATCGAGCTAACAGATGTTGACGTGACGATGAATGTGAGTTGCATTGATGAAACATAAAGACGTGTTATTTGTCAAGGAAACTCATTTCGCATTCGTAGATATCATTATTTATTAATTATCAATACAAATCTATTAAACAAAACTTTATGAATATGGTAAAAAAAAAATTGATTTTGTGTGAATGTTTCGTCGCTGTAAACTTTCCCTTCTAGTGAATGCCTTGACTCGGAACAAATAAACAGGGTCACTGGTAAGTTACTTTTAATATTCGAGTATTTTATATGTAGGGATCATATATGAAGAATAAATGTAATATTAAAATCAAATATTAATTGGCCACCGAGTAAACTCAAGGAAGTGGAGTAATTATTTACGAAACCCATGGGCATTCTAGCAGATACGGCACGAGCGGCCGCCTTTGCGAGTCAAAGAACTGCGCCAACTGGCCATCTGTTCGTTGCCGCCATCGTATTCACGCTTCATCTATTTATTTGAAAATTTGGTCGCAAATTATGCCCCTAATATTCGAGTTGAGTGCCCTCCTTTAATATCATTAGTGACTCACCCAATATAATAACATCATTATTAAAAATTAGTAAGTTTCCTAAATCTATTGCTTCCTTTCCAAGACTTTCCCATATACGCATTAGAAATGGATCAATACATTCTTTCTATTACCCCTCTATAAATGATTTTAATTCAATTTTATTTACAGAAAAATCAATTCCCAATCCAAGAACAGGCTCAACTCTCATCCAGCCATGAAGGATCTCGTCACAAAACTATCCAAAGCCTTGTTCGAATCTCAGGAGTACATAGACGCGGACGTAGTCAGGGATGCAATACTAGCTTACATGTGCCACGATGCACCACTGCCATGCATCAAGAAAACATGGAAAAATAAACTGTCGCTAAACAAAAGACAAAGAAAATATCACAACAACCGCACGCCTTCAAGGAACCTTCTAGAAGTCGACATAGACACTCTGAACATGGAACTAGATTACATAAACAACCAACTGGATTTCAATAATGAAATAGGAAGAAAAGCAAGAGACATTATCGGAAAATATTATGACAATAAAGAGAAAAAAGCACCTTTAGATTTCGACGCTCAAATGGAAAGAGAGAAACTGTTGTACTATCAACAGAGGTATCTAGACAATGCAGATGGATACGAAGACGTTGTTATTGTTAAGAAAAATCTAGATGCAGATTTTAATTTTCCAAATGACGCTAGAATGGATACAGACTTCGATGAAGATTACAGAGAACCTACACCAGACAGTTCCGAAGACTTTTGCATACAGAAAGAGCATGTTATGTCGCTATTTCTGTATCTAGAATGGAGTTACAAGCAGGAAATAAGAAATATTCATAATAAAAGACGAGCTTTATTACAAGCTTACGGTTTGATCCACAATATAGTGCAAAACATGATCCGTATGATATCTGAAAATAAACCCAAATATGTATTATATTCAGGTCACGATAAAACTATTGAAGCGTTAATTCTTGCTCTAGGTTTAAGTGGGTACCAACATTACAATATACAATATGCTTCTAGAATGATCTTTGAGGTGTACAGAAAAAGAGATTTGCTTGACGAATTCAAATTCACCAAAAGAAAAGCCATTGCTCAGGACTTTTATTTCCGTGTTGTCTATAATGGTGTAGATTTGACGAATAAACTGAGTTTTTGTAAGGGCAAACGGAATGTTGTAATGAAAGTTGTTGATCATGTTGACAATATGAAGATATATAACTCATATCTTTGTCCGATAGAGAATATAGTAAGGTTTATCCACGATGATTACTTTTCCAGTTTCAATGTTACAAATTTTAAAGATGCATGCTCAATATATGGAAACCCTAAACACGTTTAATATTTAAAATATTAAACGTGTTTCAAGATAAAATTTCTTGCTAAGTGATATCCTATAATTTACATTATTTAATTTTTAATTTATGTAACATTTTTACTTGTCAAGAAAAAAGATGCCAGTGATGTTTTTAGCGAATTACAGGAAATGTACTTAAAAGTAACAATTAAGCTGTGGTATTCTCTCAGATTTATTCTAACATATCATTTTATTATTTATTATTAAGATTAAGATACTAAATATTAAATTCGGATAATCTAAGTAGTTGTTGCCTATAATAAAATATTAAAAAAGAGGCTTACAAATGTTAGTTTACATATCATGGCCAAAAGTTTTAAATATTAACAATATTATTGTTATAGAATTTTAGTTGAGTTGCCTCATAATTCAAAATATATTTTTATTTATTTTTTCTAATTTAATTGGTTCAGTTAATGGTTGGTATTTCTAAAATAGACGTAAATACTCTGTAACACTTTTTGTAATACTTAAACAAAAGTTTATTATCCCCCACCGTTATCTGTAAATGTATTTAAATACAAGAAATATTTGTATTTTTTTTCAACTTAGAGTGTATATTTCGTAGACACATTCATCACAACTGGCAGTTTATATTTAAGTTTGATTAGGTTATAATGCAAAAACTGTGTACTTAATTTTATTTTATTTTTAATTGTGATGCAAGCAATTTGAGATTAATATTTTTTGAGATTAATATAGTTATTTAATTCTGTAGTAATAACTTTTTTGCGTCCTTATATACTGTTGAATCTATTTTTGTTTTTAATTATGTATTTGGCTTCACCATTGCCTTAATCACATTTAAGTGTAACCATATTTTTCAAGGTATTAAGTTTAAAGACTTAATTGATACTATAATTATAATATTTAACTCAAGGTCGTTGGTTTGAGGTGGTAGAACATAATATATTTTATAAAGTCGTCATAAAATGAAGTATGCATGACTTTTGGGACTCCTTTCCTCTCTAAATCTCTAACCCCTAACCCCTAACCCCATCCTATCCAATAAATCTTTTTTGTCCCAATTTCCCAGGTTGACAACGTACTTGTTACTCTCCGGATGTTGCGTGTGTCTATGGGCGACGGGACCGCTGAGCATCAGGGGAACTGTCTGCTCGTTTGTCATCCATACCATAATAAAAACATATCATTGATATTTATTTACTTTTGTAATCTGTTGTTACTATGTATATTACTATTCTGGCTTAAGTTGCTATAAGAACACTTTTTAATGCCTTAGACGAATATGTAAAATATTGTATTTTCTTTCCGCGAATTAATTAATATACCAAAATTCCATAAGAAACAAAACGTATACATGATTTTCAGATATTAATTTACAGCGACTGGACTTAATATTCATGAATAAGTCGCCTAGACATTATTAAATAAAGTGTATTGGATTAGTAAACCCCTTAAGAAAAATACTTTTTAATTAATATAATACTAAGTGTAAATCTATTCTGTTGTAATTTTTGACATCTGTACACACAAGTGGTGAAGCCATTATAAATAATTAATTGTACCTAAAATGTATTATGAAATTGTAAGACTGCACTTAATTTATTATAATTATTGCGATTATTTATATATTTTATTATAAAATCGATGTAAATTCAATTAAGCTGTCCGTGACCGCACCAGTACCGTTTTTTTTTAGTGTAGAAAGGGAAAAGTTATATGAGAAGAGTAATTAACATATCTAACTGACAAAATAATAAATTGGTTGACTAAAATGTTTTAGTGTTTTATTTAATTTCATAATAGCAAAAGCAATCAGCATTTGTTAAGTAAGGCTATAGTAAACATATTATGTTAACCCTACAATTATTTGTATAACAATTATCTGACCTACGGAAATATCAACAGCATTAATACCACGCGTTTAAGTCTGCAAAGTATTCTGCGAAGGTATAATAGGCTTACGCAGAAGTGTATTTTTAATTTTGCACTTAAATTGGTCTAATGGTAGGTTTAGTACAGATGG
>JAOCPS010206010.1:0-13978 GCA_025505425.1 Graphium colonna
TCAACCTGGGATATTGGATAGAATAGGTTTATTGGATAGGATTGGGTCGGGATCAAGGATTTGGAGGGGATAGGAATAGGAAAAGAAAAGGGTAGACAGGGCCATCTGGCATCTCCAAAAGTCATGCATACTTTATTATCTTATGAAGTACTTAAAACCCAGAATTATGGACTCTACATATAGATCAATTATAAAGTATATGTACATGACATAACACTGATTTGTATGTTAATAGAAAGTATGACTTATACATATACCTATTTTATTTTTGCCTTTTTATAACTGGTATCAGTAAAAAAAATTATTATCATACATGAAAGTATTTTACAATGTTTATTAGCCTAAAATTTTCACATTCGCAATGATAAATAATATCTAAATATATAAAAAACATATGATAAACGAATGGCGACGGATTGTCGAGCGTGCTACCAAATCTGACATGACCACGACCACTCCAAGAGTGTAACGACTAAGAAGAGAAGATAAAAAAAATATATATTAATACTTATAAATACATTGACGTACAGTATTCATAGTCTCTGCTAAAACGGACGAAAGACTCGGCAATTACGTTAAATTGCTCATATATTGCAAAATATCACAAGAAATAAAGAAATAAATATTATTTGGGACCACCTCATAGCTATATCAATTCCAATAAAATAATAATTTTGAAAATCGAAAAAGATATTCTGTCGAACTTATAAATTATTTCTTTTTATTTAAGTTGATATAAATAACACTTGCTTCACTTATTAAATAATTGTCATGGTTATTTATAGGGTTTTCAGCTATCTAATATAATAACAAGCTATCTAATCTAATATAATATGGATAGGAAAGGGATAGGGTAAGGAATCTACTAGAAGCACAACTTAAGCGCGTTTTATTTACGCTGGCTTTGTGTAGCAAGAAGATTTTTAATAGATTATAAATAAAATAAAAAGGTTCATAATTCAGATTATAGAGGTTAGGCGGTAGGCTCTCTGGGCGTTGTGTGTGTCTATGAGCGACGGGATCGCTTAACATCGGGTGAACCTTCTGCTCGTTGGTCTTCCTTTGCATAAAAAAAGGGTTGACATGAAAATTGTTAGTGGCTTTTAGGTTCTGAAATAACTCCAAAAAGGGGGAGGTTCTCAATTTGACAGAATGTTTTTAGGTGGTAAATCATAACAACTTTTCACAGCTTTTGCTGCACTTCTACGGCCGTGCTCGCCCGGGGAAGTACCAACACCCTTTATAATGTCAGCATAAAATAAAGCATGAATGACTTTTGGGGATGCCGGATGGCCATGTCCACCCTTTTCTTTTCCCACTCCTATTTGGAGGGGCCAAAGCCTTAATCCCGACCCCATCCTATCCAATAAACCTATTCTATCTAATCTTCCAGGTGACAACGCACTCGCAACTCTCCGGATGTTGCGTTTGTCTATGGGCAACGGGATCGCTTATCATCAGGTGAACTGTCTGCTCGTTTGTCTTCCTTTCCACAATAAAAAGTTTCTATTTATGTACGTTTGGCTACAACTCCGTTAATTTCGAACCGACTTCCAAATTATATTTTTATCTGAAAGGGTAAATTTCCGAATTGGTCTATCATCAAACTTGGTATCTTAGTTTTTCTTTTTTCAAATAAAAATAACGGACAGCAAAAATATGTCACACAAAAAAATAATCACTTATTATTTTCTGTCAAAATAATCGTGGAATCGTCATGCTCTACCACTATACACACTGGAGACAGGAAATATAATAGTACAATCTACACCCTTCTCTTTTCTTCTTCCTTTACCTTATCTTACAAAGTCACTTGGGGTTGGCTTCTAATTCAACCAAATATTACCTAAATATCAATGTCTATATAGAGCCACTGGCATCTGACGTCCGCAACCCAAAGGAATAAACCAAATTTTAACAATTGTCAAAGGTGTCTAAGACAACCTGGGCCTCTTGCATGTTCAGCCGACGCATGGATCATTTTACTTTTCTGAAAACAACAACACACACATCGCGTCTCTTTGCGTGCACTACCGTATGTACCACTGGAGTGTTCTGAGTATATAATACCTGCTGCTCAGTTCGTCCATCGTACGCCGCGACAAACCATACAATACCATCGAGACTTCCTTGATGATTGGCAGTCCATAGCCGTGTGCGTTCGTCGACAATTCCTGCCCGACCGATGCACGACCTTACTGTGGAATGAATTGTCACCAGCGTTATTTCCCAACCGATACGAATTAGGGACCTTCGAGAAAAGAACATACTCCTAAAAAGGCCGGGAATGCTCTTGTGGGTGCTATGATGTTGCAGAAGTCCACGAGCGGTGGTGATCGCTTATCATCAGGTGAGCCGCTAGTTCATTTGCCTGCCTTTTCCTAAAAAAAAAAAAACAGAGCTATTTTTCCCCCACGGGATTCGAACCCCGGTTTTTAAGCATAGGTCCTCTAGGTCACAGAGGTGGTACATACCTTTATCTTTCGTGTCATGTGTATTGAACCCTGTACTAAGTCAATTTTGCAAGCAATTTGCAATAGCTGAACATGGAGGACCTAAAATTGTAAACCATCTTACGAGTTAGTTCAGAGGCAAATAGAGATTATTATGCAGCAAAGTTTATCTCGAAGAGGATTCCCTTATATGAACGAGGTACCTGTCTCACTGCAAACGCGTGGGCGTCACCACTTAACACCTCTCGCAACCTTGACTTGGATAACGTTTATTAGTGCAACAGTCCGTCTGTTCGCACGTTTGTTTGCTTTTATATATACGGTGCTTGATGACGCATTTTTATTGTTTGTCTATGAGCTCATGGTACAGTTTCGTTAGTAGTATTATTTTAAAGAATTTATCAATTTGATATAAATATCACATTCAACTATGGTGCGATAACGTTATGTTTTTGTTTTTTTTAGTGTTCCGTACCTCTAAAGGAAAAAACAGAACAATTATGGATCACTTTGTTATCTGTCTGTCAAGATGCTTTTCCCTCAGAAACGTGGAGGTATCTAGGTGGAGGAGGTATTTTAAAGCTATGAACAAATTAAACTTGTAAACCAACGTCAAAAGATACAGCTTTTTTTACGACACTCGCAAGGGGATCAAAACCTACAGGGTACTTCCAGTAAACTCAGAACCTGGAAATTTGCTACGAAGCAACGTCTTATAGCATAGAAAAAGGAAAAATCGCGAAAAGCATAAATTTTTAGTTACATCATATAATAAAAATTTTAAACTTACTACCTCTTTCCTCATGAACGCGTAGAAATGTTATTTTAAAATTATATTTTCATGAAGTTAATGTTGTGACTGGCGACAAGAGGGCTGGTTCTTTCCTCGCCCAAAGGTATAACCATTCAGCGAGGAAATGCAGCCAGCGTTCTTGGCACCATACCGCGAGGAGTAGGGTTATTTGAATTGAATTGTAATTAGATTAGTTATATTGCTCCGCAAACATTTTTGTTGTTAATTATTGTAAATAAATTAAAGTCGATTTAAAATTCATATCAAATACTCATGTATATTAGAATACCTTTAAGCTGTAACAAAAACAAAATTCTATCTCAACGCAATCAAAAGCATAAAAAAACAGCTATTTAAGCCGCAGATTTTGAACAACTACTCGCAAAGGAATCATAACCTGAAGGATACATCCAGTTGATCAACCTTGAAATTTGGCATGAAGCAACAGTTTATAGCACACATAAAAGAAAAATTCCGATTACCTTAAATTTACAGACATGTACGGCACCCTCGATGGGCGAGTCCGACTCGCACTTGACCGGTTTTTATATTGCAATACAGTTTGATCGCTCTATTACACTAATCGATAATAAATAGGTCTGTAGCAAGTCGGTATTAGTAATGACACTTGAGTATTTTGTTTTAACTTGCAAAAAAAATAATTTGTAAATGGGAGAAAAAAATTATATTGTAATAAAATATTTTGCCAGTTAATATGTGATCGTGTCATATAAACACGAAACATATTGATATTAGTTGTAATGATTTAATAAATAAAAAACCAAAATTGTATATCTGAAGTTGAATTTTTTTTTCAATGTTATTTCAACAAAACTATTTACAATCCAAAAAAACTGAATTAACAATAATAAAATTATCCTACTACGCGCGACCTGGTGGTAAGAAAGCTGGCTGCATTTCCTCGCTGAATGGTCATATTTGATATTTGGGCGAGAAAAGAACCAGCCATCTTATCTCCAGTTGCATCGTTCATTTTGCAAAATAGCTCTTGGAAAATTTATTCCGTCTTGGACTACACGGACCTAACGCGGGGTTGAGAATGGTACCTTAGTTGGAATTGACTTTACATTTTTTTATACTTCGGATAATTCGGATCCGCTTAATAAACTTTGTCTTAAACAGAACAGGATATGAACAACCTTCGGCTGATCTGAGGAGTACGCCGTGAACCATAAAACACGTACTTTCATTTTTATCTCTTCGTACTTTCCAAAAATTAACTTCCTGTTAACCTTAAGAGGCGTATGACGGCCATATATTACTTTTTTGCTCTATTTAATGTCATTCATTATAAGATTGGAATCCACGTGGAAATGCACAAAAATAAACTGACATAATTTTAAAAGAGCAGAGTTTCTTGCCAGCTCTTCTTAGTAGAATCTGCTTTTGCGAGCTGGTGGTAGCCCATATTGAACGAATCTATTTAAAACTTGATAAGAGGGCGCAAGCGCCTATGTGAATAAACATATTTTGATTTTGCGAAAAAAAAAAACAAAAGGCAGCTTCGAAGGGGATTTGCTCTTCTACTTAAGTATACAGTGTTAACTCTATACGACACTGAAGCGACTGTACATTTCATTAACCGACTTCAAAAAAGGAGGAAGGTTCTCAATTCGAATATGCTTTGTAATGTACGTTCGTGCATATCTCCGCCGTTTGTAACCAATTTTAAAAATAATTTTTCCATCATATAATGAATTCTTCTGGGATGGTCCGTAGCTTTTCTTTAAAATCAGAATAACAAAATTGATTTAATGTATTTTCGCGCGTATCTCCGTTAATTATAACCCAATTTCAAAAACTCTCTTTTTATATGATAGAGCATTCTTTGTAGATAGTCCCATAAAATTTAAAAAAAAAACAAACGGGACATTTGTTTGTTTTTTAAATAAAAATAACAATTTTTAGGAACGTTCGCACAAATCTCCGCAACTTATGAACTGATTTGAAAAAAATATTTGTTATTATCTTATAGGGTACATTTCTACAGTAGTGCAGAGACATTCTACAATTTTTTATAAAAATCGGTTGAGTAGTTTGTTTTTTAAAATCAAAATAACGGAAAGTGCCCTTTTGAGGCGATTGATGTAGATTTTTGTAATTTTCTGTGGAAATAATCTTGTGGCGTTAAACTAAAAGTCATGTGATGTCAACGCTTTAGGCAGTTTGTCGTTAGTCGAATGACGTTACATAGAGTTTACACTGTACTTAAAAAAAATCCTTAAAGATATTAGAAAATGGCAATAATGTTACATATTCACTAAGGAGATGATATCCTCTAAAAACTACAAATTTTCAAACTCTATATCTTTATATATATATATTTCTATTGTCCATGAGTATCTTATTGGACTCCTCCTGGACGGCTGGTCGGGATTTAAGGAAATTGTGTGTGTTGAGGTTAGTTCTTATTTGGGTAGATGGTAGCCAAAATCACAGAGAACAATGTATGGCCGGGCCACTAGTAAATTTAACAAGGTAAAAACATCCATACAAAATATAGTGTGGATTCATCATATGTATTGTAAATTTATTTATGGAAAGGAAGAGCAGCAAACGAGCAGATTCACTTGATGGTAAGCGATTCCGTCGCCCATAAACATGCAATATCCGGGTAGTTGCGAGTGAGTTGTCAACCTGGGAAATTGGATAGAATAGGTTTATTGGGTAAGATGGGATCTTTATTTTTTGCCTACTTTATAAAGGGCGGTGGTACTTCCCCGGATCATGGCCATAGAAGTGCAACAAAAGCTGTGAAAAGATGTTATGCACTACGACCTGAATTTTTGCAAGCAGATTAATATATATAGTCGAACTAGCTGTTCCCCGTGACTTTACCCGTATGTTTTTTTTGGAATTGTTCATATTCCGACATATTATATATTTCCAGTTAAACACTGTCAATATCCATTCGAATCCTTATAAGTATTTTTTTTTCTAATTCGTATCAAAGCAGCGGGTAAATGAACTGTGCTTCTATTAAACAAATCCGAAATAAGTTCAACCACACATGACCAAAAAAACTAAGCACTTCTGTAAATTAACAATATCTTTCGTTTCGGCAAATAAGCGCGGCAATTGTTGTTTCTGCGAAGATTCGCTACGGCAATATTCGCGGGTTCAAAATTCGGCTAAAATTAGTGCCGGCGTACAATTAACGACTTTAATTGGTTCACATAGCGTTCTATTTCGTTTCTCGGTAATTTAATTAGTCGTTTTACTGCACAATACAGTCTAGACCAGTGGTTCCCAAAGTGGGCGCTGAAGCAATTCAGGGGGGCGCTGAACCTCTTGCATTTATTGAAGACAGTAGTTTAAATTGGGCTCTAGCACTCCTTCAGATGGTATTGTTTTTAAGAAGATTATACGTTTTAAGAGGGCACCAGATTTTTTTTTCTAAAAATGGGGCGGGGCAGTGGACTGTAAAAGTTTGGGAACGACTGGTTTTGCTGTTTTTGTACATTGTAACATGAAGATGTTAAAAGAAGAGATTTAAGAGTAATTGCACCATATAGTTTGAATTTTGTGTCAGTCTAGCCTCTTCCTGTGACATTGTGGTATAGGCACTTGCTTTACAAACCGGAGGTCACAGGTTGGATTCTTTGGAGGACAATAAATTTGTGGTTTTTGTCTTTGTAAGAACCATTTGTACATGCAATTAGTTATTCGATATACATTCCATAATATTATGCATTATATATTTACATTTTTAACCAACTTAAAAAAGGAAGGTTTTTTTTCAATTCATATTAATGTTTTTGTATGTTTGTTACAAGAATGCACCGAAAATTGTAAATCAAGTTAGGTGATTTTATGAATGAGTGTCTTCTTCTTCTTAGGTTCCCATGTCCCATAGCGTCGGGACAAAGGGCAGACATAATTCTTCTCCATTTCGTTCTGTTACCCACCAGGGCTTTACGCTTGATCTCACTCCAAGTCAGCCCCACCTTCTCAGCTTCATTCACCGCAGTCCGGCGCCACATCTTTTTTGGTCGTCCACGCTTACGCTTGCCTTGGGGATTCCATTCGAGATCTTGCTTCGGTGCGTAGAATCTTTTGTTGAGATTGAATCTATAATGAGTGCCCCATGTCCAAAAATGTATTTTTAACACTCATAACACTTATTTAGTCTAAACTATAATTAGTTGTATTACAATATCTATGATCAATTGTAGTGGAAAAAGGGCGGTTGGCCGGATAAAAAGACACCCTTATTACGTTATATTAGAGAATGGACGTATATTAAGTGCCGCTAAACTATTCCACCTTGCAAGAGACCGCAAGAAATATGTAGCTGACTACCAATCATCACTAGTTGGAGAAGCATTCGACGAAGAAGAAGCATTGTATTACACGTGTCAAACTCTACAACTGTGTTTTACTTTGGATAGATAATTTAAGAGAAGTTTAAGTTTTTTGTAAGAAGTAAATAGAATTAACCCTGTCAGATAAAGATATTTTTCGGAATTAATCATGTTGATCTTGTTTCTTCGCGGGAGAGACTGCTCGTTCCCTGATTATTAATGATCTAAACTCTATAGGATTCGATTAAAAAATCAGGTACCTATTCAACAATTCTTTTACTATAATGAAATTTGTTCGTTTGATTTGACTTTAAATTTGTTTGACGTAGTGACGTAAATAAAATAACAAAAAATATTTTTTTATTAAATTACAAAGACCGACTTTAAACTCCTTTAAGGTGCTTCCTTTTAATACAATTTATTTTGTGTTATTTTGGTTTAAAAAATAAACTTTTGGACCGATTGTTTTGAAAATTTTATGGTACAATTTTTTCTTTTTAATTTTTTTATCAAGGTTATCTTTTCAGATAAAAAAAGTTTTTTAAAATCGGTTGATAAATGACATAGTCACACGCGAATATGTCTAAAATATAGAAAAACTTGAATTGAGGACCTCCTCCTTTTTTTAGTCGGTTAAAATAGACTTAAGCTTTTATATTACACGATCAATTAATGATGCTGTAACTTTACCGTTTACTTCAAAAACTTATTCAATCACTGACACAAAAACACAATTGTTGTTTTAGTTTCTTATTCAATTTAAATGCACGACAATGCGCAGCACTTAAAACGTCACTTAAAACCTCTTTGGTGGCGCTTCGAAAACGATTCGATATCGATAAAGCAAGTAGCGCTGGCCGAAAACTGTTGCGTAATAAAGAAAAAAATCAATTTAACTCCAAGCCGTGCAATAGTGTTACGATTTCAGAATGCGCTTTACGCGCCATCGGATTAAAATGTAAATGACAACTAACATTTGAATTTGGAACAACAACTAAATTCAAATATCGAATTCGATGTTCGGAAATATAACACGTGTTGCGTAAATCACTAGCTTCCCTGTTTTGTTACGACATTCGAAATTTAGTGGCGTTTTTTTTTGCGGCTTTGTAGTTTGTAAAATAAATGTAAGAGATAGTAAAATAAAAATATTCAGAGTAATCCTATTACAGGTGTAAATTATTCAATCTAGACTTCATTAAGGAAAGGTCCAAAAGGATCTCCGAAGTCTCTTAGTCAGAAATGTGTTTTGAGTTTCCACTGTTTTATGCATGAACTAAGCGGAGACACCCTTTTTAGCAACTTAATTTTATTTTGACGCTAATTAATCACAGTATATAACCATCTTAAAAAAAGAGTAGGGTGTCGCGGTCGTCTCTATCATTTATTAACCAAATAAAAAAATACTATCGCAAACGATATATTTCCGAAACGGTCCCATAAAATCTATAGTAGATTGCATTTATCACAAATCAGAATAACTAAAAAACATGTTCTCGAAAAAACAGTTGCGCGTACCAGCTGATCACAACCGCCATACTTCATTCATTTATTGGAAAATTTGGGCTGAAAGTATGCCGCTAATTTAATTACATAAGTATGTTAAAAATCAAACACCGAATGCCTCTCTTTTCATATTATAGATGACTCAACAATCACCTAATATGGATTCCTAATATGGAATTACTTTTGCAACTCCTTATAAAATGCTCACGTAAATATACGATTGTATAGCAATGAAAAAGTATTCCAATAAATTCCATTTAAATTATAATTTTATTTCTTTCAGATTAACATTTGGCATCTTTATACAATACATTTACATCTCGATTGGTGTGTCGCCAACGATATTAAAGAATAGCACTCGGTACCCGATTGTCATTATAATTGTCATAACATTAGGGGCATAGTTTTCGACCAAATTTTCAAATAAACAGGTAAAGCGTGGACACGATGCCGGCGGCGAACAGATGGTCAGCTGGCGCAGTTCATTGATCCGCAAAAACCACCGCTCGCGTCGTGTCCGCTAGGATGCACATGGGTTTCGTAAATAGTTACTCAACTTGCGATTTAGTTTTCTCAATGTTCAATTAATATTACGTTTATTAGGTATTGAAGGTGTGTCATCAGTCCCCCTGTTTATAAACATATACATGAACAACAAATATTTATATATGTTAAATCAAGTGAATATACAAATGAGTATCTGTATATCTGTAACAGTTGTGTAGGTGTGTTAAGGTCTTGATTAAACCACATGATTATCTAGCTAGCCAAATACTGGCGATTGGATGGTCTGACTTTGGAACTCCAGCTCTAATTACCAAGCTCACGGACTTCGTACGGATGATGTCTACAACTTTGTAGCTGTAATCTTTTACTTCGCAGCGAAGTAGCTATAAAGTAGTTATGCTACTTCGTAGCTACTTCGCTATGGTCTAATGAAACCATGTATACGACCTATTTTGAATGCATTTAGGGATTATGGGAAATAGATATGGTGATAATATTACCTAAGATGAAACTAAGCGTTATTCTATGTAATAAGTCATAAGCAACTTGTTTAATATATAAAGATGTTATTATAAATGAATAAGTGATTTCAAATAAATTTTAAGAATTCTTTACAAAAGTCAGCATAAAATAAAGTATGCATGACTTTTGGGGATGCCGAATAGCCATGTCTACCCTTTTCTTTTCCTATTCTCTCCAAACCCTTAATCCCGACCCATCATATCCAATAAACCTGTTATATCCGATCTCCCAGGTTGACAACGCACTCGCAACTGTTCGGATGTTGCGTTTGCCATCAGGTGAATCGTCGCCTCGTTTGTCTTCCTTTCCATAAAAAAAAATCCTTTCATTTAATTAAAAGACTTTTCTTTTATTTATTCCGAAAGCAGCTGCCCGCAGTTTTACGAATGCATTTTTCGGATTTGAATCTGATCAAAATTCTATACATTAATCTAGCTACTAAACTAATTTGTATGTCAAATTACATCAAAATTGCACAATTCTGTAAGACGGTTTAATTAGCAATATTCCGCAAAAAAAACCCCTAACAATCTGCAAGCAAACGGTCTTATAGAATTGTATACTATGGACTTCCGCAAAGTAACGCCTGATTCTATTAACTATCAAAATTACACGTTTTTGCGCGATTGTGTAACAAACATCGAAACGCACGAGCTTCCACATATTATTAGAATTTATTAGTATATTATTTTCATCAACATCTATTATGTCGTTTTTGCCTAAAGCAAAAAGAATCTATCCATCAACATCCATCTATCCTAACAAACTTCGCTTTTATGGTATAAGAGAAAAAGAAGGATTACATTTTAAAGTGCAAAATTTGAGATGATACGGTAAGTGGATTTAAAAGATTCATGATGCGACGATGACGCATATATTTATAAAATAAGTTCACTGAATCGAATTTTTGCCACGGTGGCCAATCTACTTCAGACATCAGCCACTGCGCAGGAGATATTATAGTGCACAAGTGTACACGCAAACACAGATGTACTCTTTGTTCCGACACTCTCATAGCCCGACGGAACTATATACGATATACGACCGAAGAGAGATCAGGCACAGGATTGATATTTTGCTTGCCCACCTAACGCATTGATCATCTTATTTATCAGGCAAAAGGATGGTCGCATTGCTCTAACCTAACCAAGAAAATACAAAACATAGAGTTATTATCTCAAAGCGGGATTCAAATCCACGACTTTCGTTTTGCAAAGCAAAGGCTTATACCACTAGGCTACGGAGGCGGCTAAATTTGTAAAATTAGCTTGCATATATCTGTATATGCATTATTTCATTCTTCGATGACCAGCTGACCCAGCTGATTAACCCTAAAACGGCACCGCTAGCGCCGTGTTTACGTGGGTTTCGTAAATAATTACTGAATTTTATTTATTTATTTATTAAATAATTAAAATTCAGTACGTGCAATTCATATTTGTAAGACGCCCTTGTTGTCGCCCATAGGTCTTTTTTATGGAACGGCACACAAACGAGCAGACGATCCACCTAGTGTTAAGCGATCCCGTCGCCTGTGGACACCCACGACATCAGATGAATCGCGAGTGCGTTATCAACCTGGGGAATTGGATAGAATAGGTTTATTGGATAAGGGATTTGTGGGGGAAAGAAGTGGGAAAAGAAAGGAGCCATCTAGGGGAAATAAAGAAAGAAAGGGGCAATCGAAAAGAAAATGACCATCTAGCAACCCCAAATGTTATGCATACTTTATTTTATGCCGACTTTGTAAATGGTGGTGGTAATTCCCAGGGCGAACGTGGGTAATAAAGTAATTCCCCGTAGAAGTGCAGCAAAAGTTGTGTAAAGATGTTATGATCTATATCCTCTTCTAACAAAGGCAGCGTTTAGAAAAAAAAACATGTCGCGTAAATGGTTTATATTCGAGTAGATTGGCCGTGATGAAAAATAAATTACAAAAAATACAAACCATCGCTACGGAAGACGAGTGAAGAATGCCAAAAAAATTGTGCGTTCACCCGGCAAGGCTTATTTCGACGAGGGTTGTTGCTGATGCAGATTTTTATTGTACTAGCGGATGCTGATGCTGTTATTTATAAATTTGAAGTTTCTTGCGTTTTTTTATTTATTACTAACTAGCTGATGCCTAGTTTCAGTCCCACGTGTTAGTTCGGATTTGTCCAAAATTAAGGTGTTTACCTAACTCTAATATGTAATCTGTGTGTCACATTTTATTTAAATCATAATAATATTTACAAAAGTTATATAGTTGTTTTTATCAATTTATTCACAACAAAAATTTTACAATGCAATATAATAAAACTTTGGATTATTTCATAAATAATATTTGAAGCTCACATCTATAGAACTGTATGGGAAATAAAAAATAATTTTATTTAGCGCCATATAATGGGACATGTGTCGCAAACATCACGATTTTCTTCATGTTTATTTAAATATTTACCCATATTATAAAGCTGAAATGTTTATTCCTTTGAAGGATCTATTTTCAGGAACTACTAGTTTGAATTGAAAAAAAAAATGAGCAGGATTTTTTATAGGAAGGGAGACGAACGGGCAAGTGGCTCACTTAGTGGTAAGTGATCACCACCGCTCATGGACTCCCGCAACGCTAGAAAAGTTATAAGAGCGTTTCCGGCCTTTAAGATAGGAGTAGGCTCTTGTTTTGAAGTCCTATCGGTCCGGAAATACCGCTGGCGGCAGTTGATTCCATAAAGGTATCGGGCGTGGCAGGAAACGTCGGTGAAATGACACGTTGGTGGACTGTGCCATTGAACGGTGAAGGTGGTGACGATGGTACTTGGTGGTATGTCGCGTTGTACGGTGCACAAACTCAGCAGCAGGTATTATTCTAAACAATTCCTCTGAACACATGGTACATGCGAGAAAAGGATAGGCTACATAATATAATGTACCAAAAACGGGAAATCAGCTAGTGTCTTACAAACCTCTTGTAAAAATGATTATATTTTTTTAGCTCAAGCTCTCGGCCACGGAGGCTTTCCCAACGGTTTAAGCTAAAAAAGTCCCCCTTACAAATGTGATACAGATAAAGAGGGGAGTATAGTACAGCTAATTGTTTTTGTATGGAAAAGAAAGATATGACGTGGAGATAAATGTAAACTACACAACACCAGAACTTAATATAAAAAAGCTCTTAAAACAATGTTCAACTTCTGACAATTTGTAGATATGTCATAGAAAAAATGGCTAAAATTAATAAAAAAAAGAAATAATTTAATCTACAATAATATAGACGTATAACTTATGGGGGAATGTCAAGTTATTTTCTCGCCTGGCTTGGACGTCTGAACATATATAATATACGTAATTAAATATAGATGTTGTAATAAAATACGAGATAAATAATATAAAACAAAAAAAATAAAGTTTATTTATTACTTAACTATAATTATTATTATAATGAAAATAATTAGAGACAAAAGATAAATATAAGTTAAGAAAATAAGAAAACACTAAGATGTGTGTGTGTGTGTTATATGAAATATACGTAAAGGCATAGTTAGGCAAGCAGAAAGTGTAATGCACAATGTAATAGATCCAACAATACGTAAAATGAAAACAACAATTGTAAAATAAGTCTAAAAGAGTCCCCGTGTTCCCAGGACGGGATGATAAGAGAACTAACAAATACAAAAAGTGTACCGATTTTAATGCCTATCGAGCTTAAAAATTTTTGTAATATTAGCAACATATATCCAAGTATTATTTTATATAATCAGTGTTCCGGATCCAAGGTATATAAATTACATACAAAGTGTTTTACTTCTTCTTCAAGTTACTTGGGGTCGGCTTCTAATCCACCCAAATATTACCTGAATTTCAGTTTTTACGCAGAACGACTGGCATCC
>JAOCPS010206120.1:0-13976 GCA_025505425.1 Graphium colonna
AGGTTAAGGATTTGGAAAGGATAGGAGTGGGAAAAGGGTAGACATGGCCATCCGGCATCCCTTAAAGTCATGCATACATTATTGTATTGTCTTGACCCTTTTTGATAAACATATTTTAGTTGGCTACTACTGTTTTTTTCGGGGATGTTAAGTACCTATTTCATCCTATATAGGATATAAATCTTGAGTATGATAATACTGATAAATAAAAAATTCATCTAGATGATACTACAGCTTAGATATAACAAGATATCCAAAAAAACGATTACTAAAATAACTTATTAATGCAATGTTGTGTGAGATCGTTGCAATTCATTATTGGAACCGCGAGCATGCGCCATCATATATTCTATTCTATTAGTAGTTTCGCGAACCATAGAAAAATCGGATAGATCAGGCAAATCTAAAACTATGTGAGCAGAGAGACGTTTATAGACTGAGTTTGTATCTTTTTTATTTCTCCTATTCTCTTCGTATTTTAGCTGCTGCTTCAAGTAGATGGACTGCTTCAGCATCTCCGTTATGTTCTTGAAGCTTGTCGTGGCCCCGTCCATAGCTTTCACCGCACTGAAATTTAAATACTACTATATTAGATGTTTGTGCTTTTACAAAATACAGGCAAAACGACATAGGCAAATAATATATCACTTTTGTATTTTATAATAAATTATTTAATACAAAAATATAATGTTGATGTAAAATAAAATTCATTTATGACATTTCCGCGTGAATGCCACCAGAAACGCGGTAAAAATCGGTAATATGAATATTAATTTATAAGGTTTACGAGTAGTAATGTAAAGAAATTATTAACGAAATATCTTTATTTTAATAAATTATTATATACTTCAGAAATAGACATTTTCGGAACCATTTTTTAGTATTTGTTTTTATCTACATTTCGACTACTTTTAAGTCATCAAAACTTGTGGATTCATTTTCAGATATGCGCGTGACAAATGGTTCATTTACGTAATCAGTAAAATTATCGATAACGCTGTCCAATGTCCACATATTATCTTCATTTGTCATATTTTCAATGCATCTTTGCTATTCTGATAGATCGTTTTCAGCAGAGTCATGCGACGTCCCACAAATTCAATTTCCTGTTGTAAGCTTTTCTTCTCCTTCGATTTCACTCTTGACTTTCTATTCAGCCATTACAAAGATTTTAATGGTAACGTACAATTGGGTTTTAATTATACCTTCCAATAGTTTTGTCACATTTGTTGAATTGCTCGAGCAAAAATTTCGCGAATATTTGGATCTTGAAATAAATTTCGTCAATGTTGGCAACGAAATAATAAAACGTATTAAAGATTGCAAATTTGATATTCTATGCGAGTGTTACCCGATAGATTATCCGAAAAAACTATATGTTATATTTAAAATTTACCACACCATTAAAAGAAACAACAAATCATTAATCATGCTTTTGTGGATACTATGTCTCCGTAATTAATTACTTTTATAATGTAAAATGTATGCTGACTACAATTATATTTGCATGCTATTGACAATGGCTATACAAGTGAAACTTTTAAATGTTAATTGTATCATAACCAATGTAGCTTGTGTAATGGCAAATAAAGAATATTATTATTATTATTATTAAAGAATATTATATTAAAAAACAAAAATTATAAAATGAAAATTATTAGTGTCAGTAATTTATAAGGTATTCTATCATACGGAATAATAAAACTATTTAACACATTGTTCGTTTAATTTGTTTAAGGCGAGGTTCATTCAGAAATGTGATTTTGTAAATGGTTTTAATTTGAAATATTACATTATAAAAATGTAAAAAAATAAATAGATCCTGGTTGCGTAAGTCCCCTCCCTGTATTAAAAATTAAAAAGCAGGAGGCTTGACCCGGTTCAGGAAAGACATAAGGTCCTACGCGGATAACAATTTTGAATGGTCGTGTTTAGATCCGGTTGGAAAAGCTTACAACAGGAAATTGAATTTGGGGAACGACGCATGATTCTGCTGAAAACGATCTATCAGAATAGCAAAGATGCATTGAAAATATGACAAATGAAGATAATATGTGGACATTGGACAGCATTATCGACAATTTTACTGATTGCGTAAATGAACCATTTGTCACGCATATCTGAAAAGGAATCAACAAGTTTTGATGACTTAAAAGTAGTCTAAATGTAAATAAAAACAAATACTAAAAATGGTTCTGAAAATGTCTATTTGTGAAGTATTTAATTCTTTTTTTGACCCAGTTCAGGAAAGACATAAGGTCCTACGCGGATAATAATTTTGAACGGTCGTGTTTAGATCCTCAACCCCAACCCCCCAACGTAAGGCAATGAAGACGGCTGGGATACACAGCCTTTTTCTTTTTCCTTGACGGAAAGACATGTCAGAAAACGTCCAAAAACAAGACACTTGATCTTTTTTTCTACGGAATCTGATGGACAAAAAGAGTAGTTTGGGTTAGCTCACGGTTTTTGCACGCTCGAGTTAGTGTTATTAAGATGGGTATCTCTATGTAACACATTTAAATAGTGGGTCACCCTCAGTACAATTTTTCGCACTTTACAAAGACTTTTTTACAATATTTTTGGGATTTCTCTTAATTCTTCATTAGCGGAACCAATCGCACAAGCGATCGATAGATAGTATTTTAGGCTTTAGGATTTACTTTTAAGTCAAAAAATCTACCTGTGGTGAAAAATATGTAATTCATAAAATCTGGGGTACTTTACGTATATCGCTAATGAAGTACGTGAACAGGAGAGGCGAGAGGGCTGAGTCTAGAGGGACTGAGGGTGTCGCATGTTAAACAGGGAGCTATTAGTTATATATAGTGAACCCTATATAGAAAAAAGCGGCACGACAAGGAAGCTCGTTTGATGAGTCTATCTGACACAGTGACACAAGCACTGCATGTAAATGTAGCCGTAAGCTAGGTAAAAGTCATGCCAAACTTTGTCTATCTTATGGTTTACAAAGTTTGTTCTGTGAGCACAATCTGAATTTGCTGTGGGCAAGACAAAGGCTACAGAAACTTCAATTGTTCTTCAATTACTGGACAAAACATACTCCTGCAGCCTTCACAGGTTTCATATGTAAACAGATTAATAACTCCAGAATTTTGAAAATTAAAATAAAAATACTCAAATAGAACTGGCATTTTAATACAGTACTAAATATATCTGTAGTCCTAAACTATATGAATCTTCCAATCTAAACAATAGCCTACTAGCGAATTTCTCACCATTTTTAAAAGCCGTTTTTTGGAAGCATTTTTTGGGAGCTTGCATGTCTTTCTGCCATAGTTCCATCTATCATGTTATTATAACAGATGGTATGGTATAGTATGGTAAACGTGGGTTGTTTCCGCAACTTGGCGACTATTTTTATCTATTTTGTGTCAGTGTGGATTGTGCTCACTACTCTAGCCTATATCTTATTATATATTATATCTACTATTATAACAAAATAAAGCAACATTTATGCTCTTAAATTTCGAAAAAACATATAATCCTAAATCATGAAAGCTCACATTGTTCCAAATGGCCATTTTATGGAATAATATATGATGGAGCTATATCAACCAATAAAAGGTTTTACTGGAAATATGTCCAAGCATCCGTCATCCAGTAATAACCATCATCAATGACCATACAATTTTTAAAGTTCAATGCTTTAACCCGGTTTAACGCAAGCAAATTTATGCGATACTTTCTATTTTATTTCAAACATGTTGTATTTGCATATAAATTATAGCATAAAGTGAAGCAAATTTGTTAAATACCGAGGGCCAACATTTAAAGTAATTGTATATAGTTTTTAATATTTTTGTATATAGTATTTAGACTTGGCTGCTGGGAACTCAATGTAAATATGTTTGAACAGAAATTCCTTTTATTTAATACCCTTATTCTAAGTTTTTTTACATAACAAACCTTGTTTTCATTACTTTATGTAACAGCCTATTTTTGAATACCATAATATCACCTGCTGGGCTAAGGCCTCCTCTAGAAAGAGGGTATAGGGTATAGTCCACCACACGGCCCCAGTGCGGATTGGTAGATTTTACATCTTAGAAATATTATTTCATTGATATACAGGTTACCTCACAATGTTTTCCTTCACTTCCGAGCATAAGCTGCACTTAAAATTGCAAAAATTACAAAATTGACAATTTCATTGGTGCCGACACCAGGGATTGAACTGAGGTTCCCTTTGAGTAAACAGAGTCGAAGGCAAGTTTATGACTTGGTCATAATTTAATAAATAAATAAAAGTAAAATTAAATAAATATGGAGTTACCTGAGAGCATATTCAACATCATAGCATCTTCCTTGTAATTCATGTTGTAACTTAGTAACCTCAACTCTTCTTTCAACCATTGGAGGTAAAGCTTTTCTAACATGCTCCTGTAATCTATACAATGCAAGTGACGGCTCGTTTGCTACAATGTGCATATTTTCCGAAATCCTTTCAGCAGCTTAAAACAATGAATAATCTCATAAGTACATAATAATATGGTAATTATTAAAGACTTGGTGAAGGTGAATTTTGCCTTAAAAAATTTTCACCGATAGAGAATAATAATTGATGAGATTTCTCGAGAAAAAAATAATAAAATTTGTAGATTCGGACTATACATATCGGCTATTTTGACAACTCATATGCAACAACTCAAAATTCACCTTGACCAAGTCTTTAATAATGACCAAAAATATCATTCTTATTATTTTATATATGACATTCCAGCATTTAAATAATGTAATGGGTATGAATACAAAGACAGATTTCACCATCCAAGATCATTCGTTGTCATTATTGTTAGAATTTACCTTTCCTAGCTTTTGTCTCTAATTCAGAATCACCTTGATATACGAACGCCATTGTAATTTAAATATGTTATAATATAATACTCAGTATCCTAAATATAATAATTCTTAAAATACATCTGTTTAATTGGAGTTAACACCGAAATTATTTTTTTTTGGAAATGAAAATAAAACATTAATAGTGTCAATTACAATAAGAATTGACAACTATTTACTGTTGCTATATAAAAAAATACAGTTTTTCTCTCAAGTTATACTTTAAAAAATTCTCCAATATAAAACTATTGATAAAAAGTATGTCCAGCTTAACACTTGTCTTAACTTATAGAAAAATAAATAAGTATGATAAATAATAATTATCCTAAAAAGTTTTATTATATTTTGAATCAATTAATATGCGCTACAGCTACAGGTATTTCGGAATGTACATTGTATTTGTCACATAAATGTTGAAACTGTCAATTATATTATCAATAAAATTTTGTTGACCTTATCAAAATAAAAACCTTTACTAAGTATTGTTATCAGTAATGTTAATTGTCGTTGTGATGCAACCGGGTTCCGGGCAACGAAGTTAAAGTTCAGTTACATTTTATACTGTCACAAGGTAGTTATCATTTACTTATTCACCAAAACATTTATTCTGATGTGTATTGAATTTTTGAGAAAAAATGGAATTTGCAATCAAGATCGTAAGTATTATTGTGATTCACGTAGGCCCATCGATAAATTGCTTAACGAACGTAGTGAATAATAATTTATTACGTACCTACACATATTAGGATATTGTTGATTTTATTTTTTATACTAGGTATTCATAACTGGTAATATATTAGTGTTTAGTTTTTTCAAATTTTAAATTGTTTCCTCTGCAGACGGTATATGTTTTTAGAAAATTAAAATTGCATATATATCATTATGAGTGGTGTTTGTTAAAGTTAAGTTCACCTATTTTATTGACCTATAAAGGACCCTGCTTTAGTTCTCTGATAATTTGATGCACAAATAAAATTATAGATCTTATAAATATATTTGCTGGAAACTTAAACATATTTTCAATGGGAAATAGATGTAAAAGTGATGATATACAGATTGAATACTGAATCACTTTTAATATTGAAGGACATTATGTTGGGATGGATGAAGTATAAATGTAATATTAAAAGTAAATATTAATTGTCTACTGAGAGAAAATAATGGAAAGTTCAATAATTATTTACAAAAACCATGTGCATCCCCAAGGACAAGGTGCTTTCTGTGCTGTTAGTTTAGAGTCAACGCTGAGCTGACCATCTATTTGCTGCCACCATCATATCCACTCCTCATCTATTTATTTGAAACTATACCCCTAATTTTATAACATAAATATAATGACAATGGAGTACCAAGTGCTATCCTTTTAATATCATTGGTGACTTACCTGTCACCCTGTATATGAATGCATAAGCTGTATAATATTATAATACACAATTAATATTGCCATATGTTTATATGAATATTGTTTATTGTTATGCTTATAATTAGTAGTGAATATAATAGTTCCAGCTTATATTTATATTTATTTATTTAATAAGCATAAGCTTTATTTATTAATTACATTACTAGCTGCTCCTTAAGATTTCATACAAATTATTATATTTAGATATTTTCAAAATCCATTGTGAATGTCCATATTCCATGTGACAAATTTCATTCAAATCTGTTTAACTAATTTTATAGAGTTACAAACATCCAAACATACATATTTTCCTTCAAATATTAAAATTAATATAAACAGTATAAATCAGACTAGTGATTGTAAAGATAGGTATTGATAAGCAACATCCATGCATTTGATAATGATGTTGCAATAAAAAAAACAAAATGAACCTAATTTTTGTTTTCCCCAATGACTTGTGAGACCTTCCATTCAGATTTTAAGTTTCATTTAATTATAAGCAATACATGTCAAATGACAAAACAAACATCTCGAACATACATTTATATATGTATTAATATCACAAATATACCTATTGTGGATTAAGGTTGCATTTGGCTATGTTAAAACTAATGTTGAATTCATGAGCTGTGGTAACTGCCTCCATAGCCTAGTGGTATAGGCCCATGCATTATAAATCAGAGGTTGTAGGTAGAATCCCTCAGGGGAACTATAACTTTGTGTTGTTGTTTCTTATTTTGATTAGAATCACACAATTGCCTGTAAAGAAGGATGATCTATGCTATACGTAAGTCCTACACCTGATCTCTTTCCGGTTGTGTCTGATACAGGGTTACACAAGTAAAGAAACAGAGAGTGCACCTATGTTTGTGCTATAATATCTCCTGCTAAGTTGTGCACTATAATATCTCCTACTAAGTTGGCCATCATGGCCGTAGCTCAGCCAGGAGGACTAATTTTCATCTTGTGTACTAATATTGTATTAATGAAGTTGCTGACCTATTTCAGGGAACACAAGTGATGGGGAATACAATAGGAACAGTTTTAAATCCTATGTTTCCAATAAAAATGCTATTAAAGACATATTCGTTTTGCATACTAATAGTTGATGTTGTTTGGGTTGTTGTAAACACTAATTATGCAATACTACAAGCAATTTATGGATTTTTTAACCCTCCGCCCTTGAAATCATTGCAGCTTGAAACAGCATTGGTAAGAAATAATTCTGTATTATATTTTCTTAATTCACTAGTAAATATTGATAATGATATCTAGTAGATTAACTTTAAAGCATTATTCATCCAGTGACTAATGTATTTATATAAGGCTTCCAGAAATTACATATTTGCTATTTTATTTATGTGTACCTAATAAAATTATTTTATTTTAGTATTGTATGTAAAGTATATGTAATGTTATATTAAAAATATAAAAATAAATTAACTTTTAAATTGATTTCAGATTATTGGATCAGGTAGAGGAGTTGGCCGGCAAATAGCCATACAGTTGGCAGGCCTTGGGGCCACAGTTTTGTGTGTAGATAAAAATGTTGCCAACAATGAGGATACTGTTAAAACAATAAAAAGCAAAGGAGGCACAGCATATATTTACGAATGTGATATAATAAAAAAAGAGAATGTTAGTGTAATGTCCGAACAGGTGAAAAAAGATATTGGTTTTGTTAGTATGCTGTTTTACTGCTGCGGAATCCCAAGCCCGCGTTCTCTAATGACGCAGCCTCCGCAAGATATACATGAAACATTGGACCTAACATTAACATCATACTTTTGGGTAATAATAATTACAAATTCTGATTTAATTTTATTTTCATAGGTTATTATAGGTATACTTAAACTATTAATATTTAGTAGGGGAGGCCGACCTGCAGCTCTTTGAAGGATTTTTTGTTGCTCTCTATAGTGGATTGTCATGTTTTTGTTCAAATATGTCTTTTATATTACTGACAACAAATATGAAAGTGTGAATTATTTTATACCATGTACATACAAAAACTGATCAGTATAAACTGACCAACACCTCGAAAATTATTGAGTTGTGCTGTCACCGGTTAGTTACGAAATTTAAAAGAATTTTCAAGGAAGTAAAATAAATGTGTTTATCATTTTAATTCAATTATTGTATTTTGTCATTGTGGCTTGTGAAAGATTTTATAATTTAAAAATGACTAGGACAATCAAGGGGCTTGTCTTTCCATGATATATAGAAACATAATCTATTTATCGCTTCATATTTTT
Organism: Graphium colonna; assembly: GCA_025505425.1. NCBI lineage: Eukaryota > Metazoa > Arthropoda > Insecta > Lepidoptera > Papilionidae > Graphium > Graphium colonna. The sequence goes on from JAOCPS010206120.1 coordinate 8,518, forward strand.
GTTTAAATTAGCTAATTTGAAAAATCGTTTATTTGCACATGCTAGACAGATTCATATGGAATACTTTAAGCTGTTTGATATCAAGATATTACTGTTAGGGTTTCAGCTGATAGTGATAAGGCAGAAAACTACAAGGAACAACTAATAGACAATAAAGATGTAGTTCTAGATGTTGCCATAATTAATTTATATTTCTTCGCAAATATGACTTTTGTTTATGTATAAAGACAATTATTATAGTAAGGCCAACATTGATTTAAAATACTTTTTAAGTCTCCAAATATCATTGTCCTAATATGATTATGGTTTAATTTTTTTTATTTTTAGCTTATAGAACAATTTATGCCTGAGATGAGAGCAAAGAACCATGGCCATATTGTGGCCTTGACTTCTGTTGCCGGGTTAAGTTACATCAAGGATCAGATGCCTTTGAGTGTGGCGCAGTTCGCCGTTCAAGGTCTTGCTGAATCACTGATGGAGGATCTTAGGATAAACAAGACTAATGGAGTATATGTCACTCTGACTCATATATATCCATTTATTGTTGAAGAAAATTCTGATTTACGATTAAGGTACATAATACTGTACTCACATAATAAAACTAAACAGTTTGTTTGTTTAAGTCAGCTAATGTTTGTACAATTTTTTTTATGAATGGTAGATATGTTTATTAGAAATAATTTAGGTTAGTTCGCATCACAATTCACCCTTTAAATTTTTACCAGCTAATGATAAGGTAGATAATACTGTTGGGCACAGCTAGTTTGGTCATGAAGTTTTTTCTTTGATGGTTTTTACACAAATTGAAATAGAATCTTTTCAATAATGTCTTTAATTTTTTCATTATAATATATATTAATTTAAATATGTAATGTTATTGTACTTTTATAATTAATAAGTAACTTTTTGTTCATGCTTTTAGGATTTCCAGTTATTTTGGAACAATAACACCTGAAAATGCAGCTAAGTCAATATTGGACAGTGTACGACGCAACTACCCAGAGGCATCCGTTCCTAAACACTTGTTGTACCTCGGCCACATTCTTAGAATATTGCCTAGAAAAGCTACTATATTAATCAGGGATCTCCTAGATACAGGGGTAGATTTTGCATAGAAAGAATATAGGTTCAAAATTTTGGTATAAATATTTACAGGAATTTTAATGACTGTATTATAAATAGTTATATAGGTAGTGTAAAAGATAGTTAGGAATGAAAGAAACAATAGTAAATTTGTATATTAACATATATATATATAACTCTTGTGATATATAGCATTTATACAGTATTAAGATTTTGAAGTGGGTAATGTTGTAGTATTAACTTTTTATGAAACAAGTGTAATGTGTAACTAGTTGTCTATTAAGATATTATGTTATTCTTCTCTATATTATGTTAAAACATGTTCATTGTAACTGCTCAAATCAACCTTTTAGTATTTAACGTTTATTAAGCAACAAATTGAAGCTTTGTAGAAAACTTTTCCTTTTATATTTTGTTACAAATATTTATAATTTGATTTTTATTTTTTTAAGGGTTTAAGCCTAGTTCCTGTAAAAAATAAATATTAAAAAAATGCTACATTTAATTTTTGGTTTTACTGGTTTCCCTTTACAACTTTTATTTTTTTCTAGATATTAATAAACTGAAAATAATACAAATTTTATGAATTGTAAGAAAAGTTAGATAAAAAATATGTAATTTAATTAGAAATTACAATACAAAGTGATATGTTTAGTACTTAGTAACCTCTTGGTAATGGTGTGTAAAGAATCCTATATACACAATTTGCTTTTATCGAGACTGTTTCTAAGGTTTCTTGTATATAACAGTACCTCTAGGAATCTTTCTTATATACTTATTAATCACTTTATATACTTAGTAAAATGTATGCAGCTTACGTTTTATTTTTTTTATTATTGACTCAATCATTAAATCAAAAAAAGTTGACAATTATAAGTTCATTCTGGTTTAATATCAACATTACTTCTTATTCTTTTTTGTTACTGGTAATATATTTGACAAAGCCTTTGACGAAGCGATTATAGCGCCACCACTTTGGCACTTTGTTTTTCGTTTTTGCGATTGTTACTGTTTTCCTTTTAATAATCGTATAAACTTTTGAAAAATAAGTGAAGTTAAGTGCGTTTTGATTTGTGGTTATACAATTGCAGTTTTAGAAGTATCGTGAATTTTTTTTAAGTGTTCTTAAACATCGTGGAGAGATTTGAGAGTAAGTTACCAATGACATATTTTAGCGCAGTCTGACACAAACAGACGATCGATATAAGAAAATAAATGATTTTACTACCAATTTTAAATTATATTCAGAATAAAATAGCTAACACTATTAACTAATGTAAACTTTGTTCCAAAATTATAATTTTCTTACGAAAAATAATTCGAGCTTTCGTAGCACTTAAAAGCTTTTTCATTTAGTGCATGTTTCTTGTTAATATTTAATATTATAACTTTCAATTATTAGTATTTAATTAGAAATAAATTATATTTAACAGTTAATTAAGACAGTGAGCTACACCTCAACTTTTCTCTTTGTATAATGAAAGATGTAAACATTATAAAGGTTTTTAACATTTATAATAAACGAAATTCTTAACTGAATTTAGCTGCATACTTTTGAAAACTTATGTAATGCTTTTTATGCCATAAACCTAACAAATTTATTCTACATATCTTCAGTTCTATGTGTCACTTGTTATTATTAATGTAGTATTGGTAATTTAATTTATATATAGAGATTATAAAATTTTTGCGGCGATGTATTTTCAACCGACTTCAAAAAAGTGGGAGATTTTTAAATCAACTATATTTTTTTATGTATGTGGCTTGATTTATGTGCAAGATATGAACCAATTTTCAAAATTGTTTTAATTTGGAAGAATATAATTACTAGATTCCATGTATTTATTATAATAATTGGTCAAACATCTTTTAATGGAAATAACTGTAAATATAATGGTTGTTGTAACATAATATATAATCTTCATTTCTACGGCATTTGAAGTTGGTTTTTCAATATTCTGTGAAAATTACTATCTTGTATTAAATTATAATGTTATACAATAATATCTTATGTTATAAGTGTTTAAGTAATGCATATTGTTTAAATTATTTGTGATTTAAATGAATAAACTAATGTTCAATTTTGGACTATTAGTAGCTAGTAACTATTTAAGTAAGTACAACAGAATTGTTCCTAAAAATCTAAACGGGTTATCAATATCTGGCTTGTTTTTAATATATAAGGACAAAATTTACAATCAATAAATTTTCAATCAATAAATTTTTAGAAAAAACAAAAACTTTATTAATTTATAACTTACATGAAATCTGTAACTTGGACAAAGATTTAGAAGATGTAACATGTGTTCATACCTGTGATCGATAATGTTGAAATTAGGCTTCCTAACACATAGTAGATATTATATTAACAATAACAAAAGTTCATACTTCATTAGAAGTTTTGACACAGTTAGTGTTAGGATTTTTTTTATTTAAGTATGACATAATACATGAATTTGTCGTTGTAAAAAAAATTCTGAAGTAAGTCCGTTTATAAGTTATCAAAACTTTTTTTTAATTCAAAAGAGAATTAGTATTCATTGATTAAGTTATCTACACACAAGTCTGAAGTGTTCAAAGCTTAAGTTCATATTTTAATGTGGTTTGTCTGACATTCTTTGCTTGAAATATGATTATATTCCACATGATTATTTTGAAACTTTTCCAACTTCTTTTTTTGTTAATTTAAATATGAACATGAATGAATGGTTCCATGAAATTCTATAATAATACGAAATAAGACCAGAAAAATACTACATTATTTCCATAGCTTATTAATTAATGATCCCTGTAGACTTTTTTATATTTAGTTAGATCATAAATTACTTTTTTCATTTGTTTATGATGATACTGTCAAATTAAATTTATTATATAATCTATAATTTCACCAAATATTGTAATATCGCTTTCCATTTATTTATTGTTACCATGAACTTTAGTATTAATTGCTTATACTTGTAAATTATTATCCATCCTGATAAAAATTATGTAAGATGTTCCTATGTTCTCTAATTTAAAAGAATCAATTTCATGCTACTACAACATTATGCCAGTATAACTGATTTTGTATATTGGAGACAATTATGTTGTCAATTGATCAAATACCATTTCATGATAATGTTGGCCTTTTGCACTGTTTGTACTATGCTTACTTCTCTGTAGCCTTATACCCAAATTTGTTATGATGTATAGTCTTTCTTATTGGTTTTAATGGTGGTAACCTTAACAATTAATCGTCTCCTGTTGAGAGCTCTTATGTTGTTGGTTAGACCAAACTGAGTCCCAAAGATTCTTCCGCTTTCCTGGTAATAGAACTAACTTGAACATTTTTTATAAATGTAGGAGGGCTTAGATCCCTCTTTACACAGAGCGATTGACTCCTGACCTCCACAACCTAAAAGATTAACTGTATTCAAAAGATGCATCAGTTATTAGGGTATATGTAGGTACTGACATCCTCTTCACAATTGCCAGAAGTGATCTTGACACATATAGGCAAACTTTTTACAATCCCATCCAACCTGATCCATAGATCATCTTAAATTTCAGACAGATGATCAGCTTGCATTGGCCTAACCCAACTGCGAAATAACAATACAGTCATTATCTCCCAGGATTTGTCTGAAATCTGAACATCCTATTTGTAAAGCAAGGGCCTATACAACTAGGATAAAAGGGCAGTTAATTTTTTTAATACTCACATGTTCTACAATTCTTAAGATTAGTTTATACCAGACTTGTAGAAGAACATGTAGTTTATCTAATACATAAAAATCTAGTGTCATGGTGTTAGTGGTAATACTCGTCCAAAACAGCATACCTAATTTTCATTATTTTTTTTTGTTATATTTTGTGGATAATTCTCATCCTCTTACTTCCACCCTCCATTTTTCAATCGCAGTTTTAGTATTTTTGTATAAACATACATTTGTCGCTGTTTTATGTTTATGGGAGAACAATGTTTGCCGGGGTCAACTGGTCTAATATTTAAAATCTTGTGTCAATCTGTTTATAATTTTATTCTACAGAATTTAATTAATCGATTTTCATGATTTTTCCTTTTATATTTTTTATATTAAACACTGTCATTACTGTAAGCTCTGGGAATTGTGTTGCAAGGTCAATTTACATATTAAATTTCACATACAAAAGCATCTAGATTCGATACAGTTACCTGTAGGCCATACAAATAATTGTTTCGAGTGGAAATCGAACCCACGAACCGCGACGCTAAAGCCAAAGGCTTAGCAATTTCGTCAACCAGTCATCATATTTGGTGGCTATGAAAATAGGTGGTAAAATATTTTATACCCTCCAACCCTGCCCCCATTATTTAATCGCCATTTTAGTGTTTTTAATGCATGAAAATCTCAAAT
>JAOCPS010206229.1:0-23834 GCA_025505425.1 Graphium colonna
TGGCCATCCGGCATCCCCAAAAGTCATGCATACTTTATTTTATGCCGATTTTATAAAGGGCGGTGGTACTTCCCCGGACGAGCGTGGCCGTAAAAGTGCAGCAAAAGCTTTGAAAGGATTTTATGCTCTATAGGATGTTAAGGATGTTATATTCGTCAGCGTCAATTGTTATTGTGAATACTAATTCAGATGCTTGTTTGTAAATTAAGTCACAAACATACAGAACAAACATTATATTTCGTAAGTTACAATAACTTAACTCGTTATATTTCAAATGGGTTTGTTTTAAAGTTTTCTGGAATTAACTTGTCTATTAAATATTTCCTATAAAAAGAATACTTACTTTATTTCAAGCTATTATCAATTTGGCTCGCAAGTAAAATATTTAAACAATTGTTCATTCTACACTACAGTAGTAATTCTAAGCAAATTTTACTTAGAAAAATAAGAGTACGAGATTTTAACCTCAAGTATCACTGCATATTGATATTCGGTATGCAGGTTTCCAACAAGTTGTACGTTATCTTGTGTTATATTGGACCAGTTTTATGTGAGTTTATTATGTGGCGGCACATGGCAGCTGGCGGAGAGTCAAGCACGCGGTCTGGCCCACGGCCCGCTTCCACCGAGCATCACCTTGTATACAGACCTATCTCAAATAGACCCAGTCCTGCATTATACACGGTGACAGCTGAGCGCTTTCAATTCACGATGATATGTGGGGATCATGTATGGAGAATAAAATCAATATTAATTGAATACTGCGTAAACTTTATCGAAAATTAAATAATTAATTACGAAAAGCATGAGCATCCAAGCGCGGCCTCCGTCTTCAGGTCGATGAACTTGCGGCATGCCACTAGCTTTATGATAAGCTGGGGCATCGCATTCACGATTTATTTAATTATTAGAAAATTTGGTCAAAACTTTGCACCTATAATTATGATGACAATAGAGTACCGAGTGCTCTTCTTGATTATCCTAGTGACTCACCAGACTATATAGTCCTAATCCTATAGGAACTAATTACTCGCCTGATTATAGAAAACCGTGCTATAGGTTTTGGTGCACCTTTCAGCCATCTAGACCGAGTACTTGCAAGGGAAGGTAGCATAAATGAAATGCATACCTACTTTTTCGTTCGCTTTTTCAGAAGATATCCTGATATACTTCTATAATATTGTTAAATAAACTTCCGTCAACCCGCGGCTTCTCTTACTATAGTATAAATATTTTATGTTAGTAGACTGAGTGTATTTCTTCACATAGATCTTAAAACTGAATATAAAATATTATATAGCTTTTTTAGTACCCTAAGCAAGGATATCCACTAATAACAAGTATACACATATAGAAACACATAATAATATATATAAGGAGGATACAGACATCCATGTCTCGATAGTAAGAGATATCTGGCAATTAATGACATTCACGACTGAGGCATGTCGTTCACGTGTCGTTATCGTTGAGCGTAAAGACGTGACGGGCGGACACGAGTCCCGACGTGCCGCGTGACGTAAATGAGGCGCAGAATGCCTTTTGCTACTTCCATCATTAGCGACTTTAACCTTATTAGGAGTTATTTTTAAAATCTATTTTGTACTGAAGTGTTGCTTTTATATAAATTTACACTTTTATATAAACTTACATCGTGTATAATCATAGGAGCTGTTTTTAATTCTATTGTATGTCCTTATCATATTTAATTGAAAATAGTGAGGATAAATACTAGAAATTTCTACTAAAGTCCGTATGTGTTTCATGCCATATCTTGCCATTTTAATTCTCCTCGTTTACTCTCGATTTCTGTTGTAACTCGTACCGACTCGTTTGCTTAGATTACGACTTATTCCGTCGCATTCCCTTGCTCGCAAGCTCAATTGTTCCCAACAACTGTGTTCCGAAGCATGCCTCGAAGGTCCTGTGTTTGCCCTCCTAATGGCCCGCAGCCTCGTCCGTTCGTTGTATGTCGCGCATGCACTGACCCACTTGCGCTTTTCTTTAACTGGGAACCTTCCTGAACCCCTTTAAGGATTCTTAACATTAAAGGTCAGATACGAGTTTACGAAAGTCTGTTTTGAACTGAATTCCAAAAAGCATTTTTTTATATTTGCTAACGAATTTCTCCGCAAGTAATGAACCGATTTTCAATTTTTTTTATTTGAAAGGACGTAATTACAATATGGTCCAAAATCATTTTCGTTTTTAATTTATTTAATTTTTGGTTTCGCTGTTTTCTGTGGTAAATAAGTATAACCATAAGAAATCAGAAGCCCCTACTTTTGTACGAATACAGTTAAGTGGCCGTTACAGTTTACGTATAGTGATTCGTATTCTACCAGTTCATGTTACGCAAATCACAAATCAAAGTAGCTTAACTAAAACTCAACCAAAGTAAAATACTTACCTTTACTACTACTATATAACCCCAATATAACTATTTCTTATTCAACATATCTATTAATTTATTTAACAACACGCAAAACATATAGTTTAATCTTACATATTAAACCATATTGCCAATAACATATTCCCATTTTTGTACTCAATAAAACAGAATATCATTAGGATAGTTAATTTTATTTTGAAAAAATATCAGTGTTCTTAAACTTACATAAGCTCTTGGTAAATGTTTTAAATAAACAGAGGCTTGACATTTTTATCTGTTCCAAACAGGTTAGTATATAATGGTTACTAATGAGTTTTGGGAGGAATGAGCGGATTATGCTCCTTGAGGAGGATTAGAGGCTCCTATCAGCGGCGGCAGACTCTGCCTGCATCGGTCCAAGAGCAAATGCAAATAGCTCCTTCGAAGGACAGGTTTGTCGTTCTTCCCTAAATCTCACTATTATTTGTTTGTGCAAACTTGCCTACGCCCTTTATGATATTATTGGATGAGATCAATGAGAATATTACAACAAGAAAATAACATAATATTTTTTTCACTTCCGTTGTTATATGTTTGTAGTTTCCTTTTCACAGAAACAATATATAATTATTCGCAGAAAATATCCACCTCCTAAAGCGTACAAACAGTGACGCATCTTTGGGCGACGCGTTGGGACATTCCCGCCGTTACACATAGTGCGATGCAAGGTCGATGGGCCTTGTTTATCCACTTTTAATTTTATTGCAATGTAAATAGAGCTCATTTCTCAACGAACAGACGACGGAATCAGTGAGTCGTCTGAAGAGGCAGGTGCGCCTGACATCTCGTCTGCGCCAATTGTGATGCTAATGGTCCAACATCGGAGTCTGTGATTTCATTAAAAAACTTGCACTCGACAAGTCACTCCGTGAAATTATTCATTTGTCAACGAAATTATGAAAATGAACTCGAAAAAAACAAATTCCATTTGTCGCGAGGGCACCGCGGCCTCCCATTAATAATTACGCAGGTGTTTTTGATCCGCGAAAATGCTGGAGGTGATAAATGCGATGAATGCTAATGTGTTATTTAGCTTAAAAATGGAATAGGTACTTTTGATTAAGCGATTCCACGACTGCACCAGAATCTCTTTTTTACAGGAAAACTGTAATAATGGTAATTTTTATGGATTTCCTTATTACGTCATGATGAACTTGTTTGCGTAGTTGATTGTTGCATAAGTTATTACAATTTTTGACACACTGAAATATGGTCAACACTCAGCAAGATAACAATATCAAATTGAAATTGCAATTAAATATAACAAAGCCGTTGAGGTCATAGGGTTCGGCGTGCCTAACAACGGAATCCATAAAATATTTTGATTAAGTTATCCACCCTAATTCCATTGGATCAACTTCTCTAATCTAGATTCCACAATCGCAGTAATTTAATCGTGTATGTGAAATATATGTCGTATTCATGGTATTAGACGATAAATCTGAAGCATATCAATCGTGGAAGGCGCTGGTTATAAATCAGATGCCGCGTCCAACCGATTTATGGACTTTATCTGAACGTGGTCGTTTATGAATGAATCGTTTCATTAAATTTCGGAGAACGCCCACTCACGACCGATCGCTCGCGATGGACGTCCTCCCTGCTTCACCTGGGGACCCTAGGACCCTGTGTTAGACACATAAATAGGTACCCCTTACATTATAATCTATTATCTATTACAATATAGAATGTCATCATTAGAAACAAATAAGAAATATTTTCATTTATCTATTAAGCACATTTTTGGACGCCAAAAGCAACTGTGCGCAGATGGTAATTCGGTAGCGAAGAATGTCACTTTAATAATGCCAGACCGTGATCCGTTCTTCAAAAACAAATATGTATATTACACCATGAACATATAAATCATCTTTCCGAACGAATATATGCATATTTAAATACTAAATTGGCCTAATTGGAACAAAAGATAACAAATTGGGTAGTGTAAAGCTGACTGTTGTAAGAAAAGTACGTTAAATGGCTTTGTTATTTTTAATAGAATTATACGTTTGTGGTGTATTGTTTAAAGGTTAAGGCATTTTTAATGTAGCTTTAACACATTACAAATCATTAATAAACTGTAATGTTTGTTAATTAATTGTGGTAGGTGTAGATAATTCTGACACTGACAAAAATAAGAATATTTGTTGTCAGAAATGCAAGTTATGCCGTAGATTTATCTGCAGGAGGACAAATCGCGTTGTGAATGTCCGTCTCTCTAGGCTCCGTGACCTGGATCCTTGTGTCCCAGAGATTATGTGCAATTACAGATAGAGGAATGAGACTATGGCAGTCAACATTACTTAAAGCTGGCCTATCTGCCAGAGATTACTAGAAGTGCAAAGGGATAATGAGTCAGCTAATGCACGATCTACCAAAACATGATAGTCTAAATTGTTAAAAAAATAATTAATACGTTCTGTACTAATATTATAAGGCCGGAGAGTTTGTTTGTTCGCTTAAAAGGGCTTCTCTGCAACTAGCTGTTTGAAATAAAAAAAAATATAAAATGCCGAATATATTTAAATTCGTTTTGTCAGACTTATAATGTATTATTTTGTTTACCATTCCATTAGCCCAAAAATATAATGTGGGTCAAAAGTAAAAAAGTACAGCCTCGTAGTAATCATTTGATATGCAAGCTATGGGTCTGGGTGATATATAACGTCCGCTGGACGCAAAGCAAACAAATCTTCTGACATTGGTAATGTCACGATCTTTATTTAGTGAGACATAAAAAGGACCGAAAAATGTGCGAGGCTGCCGTGACCGATGAGGGTCACTTGTGACCATCCCTCATAACTGCAGCACATTCGTCTGCAAAGGTCTCACCTCTTGATACGACGCGCATTCCTCTGCCAAAGATTTGTAGTTCTCATACGGTTGTATGATACGAGCAAATCGAGTTGATTGCTAGTAAAAAAAACTCAATTCCAAATAGGATTTTACTCGCAAATGACCGATAGAGAATGTTTATTATGAGACACGTGTAATCCAAAATGTGGTGCAAAAGTGTAATTTTCGAGAAAAATAAATAAATTCGTAAATTCACATGGTTCTACCATCGTCGGCCATATTGACGCTGATTATGACTGATCAATGCTGCCAACATGGTAAGATAAAAAAGAAAGAGTTAAAAGCTAAACAATTATTAAATGTCGTATTAAATGCTTGTTTTTTTTAAAATCAATTTTTAAAAAAAATTCTTGTTCGTATTAAATTCTTCTTTTTTTTAAAATCAATTTTTCTTAGTAATCTATTATTTCTAAGTGTGCTCCGCCAGAAGACCCGAACTTCTGGCTCCGCGCTTTTAAACAATATTTAACCGGAAGTGAAAAATAATTACAAAAAATGTCTTCTAACCATGTTGAGTAGTAAACATATAAATGGTAAATACAAAGTCATTTTTAGTTGATAGTCAAACATTTAGTTTTAATTGATAATTAAAAATTAGTGTTTGTGCAGCATTATGAGTTGCATAATGCTGCACAAACACTAGTTTAGTGATCATGACATAAAACCAGTCTGACAAATGTCACTATTCTATATTTCGAACAAATGACAAGCAATGCAAAAAAAATGTATTTTATCAAATTTTTGATATTTATCACAGCTAATGAATAATAATAATATTAATTATTAATGTAAATTATTGGGTAATAGATAGTTATATATGTTTTGATGCCTTTTTATTACAAAAATGACCAAAAAAATAAATACATTCGAATTAAATACATAAAATTTCGGTAAATTCCATTGAAAAATTAATTATTCAATATTATTTGCGGTTCTTTATTTGTTGAGTGTCAGCTTTGAAATATATCAAAGATATTAGCCGGATGTGTAAGATAATGAAATAGTTATCTATTATTTTTACAATTTTAACTCGGTTTTTCAAACGAAGGTACGAAGAATAATGTATGACAATAAAAAAAGCAATTAAACTAACGTTTCACATGGTCGCATTAGCAGACGGTTCCAAATTCAAGTGTAATTCTGCCAGTATTCAAATCATTTCGGTGATAAAAAAATGCTCGTCTTTGCCGTTTGAAAAAACGATTCATAGCTTATGATAGTTCTAGTTTATCATAACATATTAGGTATTTACATTGATATGAGTTTTTCATTTCATTCGTATACTTTTTCTCAAATGTTATATCTTTGTATAGTTTTCGTTCGACGTTACTTTTACGTTTTACCTGTAATTAGTATGCTTTAATTTTATAATTAAGTAGAAAACAAAAAAAATTTGGCCAAGACCATGTCGGGCACGCACATGAAAGGGTTCCGTAGCCATTCGATGGTCCGTCTGACCGCTTGACAAAATAAATACCGACAAATTTCATTTTGCGGTTGACTCCATACGTTTTGTTGGGACGACTGTAAGTACATAAGTTTGTCGAGGTATATAAAAAAATCCATGTATGATACCGAGTCCGCTATTGTTTTCCTGTAATATGCTTACTTATTGGTATACAGCACATTTTTTTCAGAATTATTGTAATAATATTTCAAAAGTTAAGGGGGAGGGAACGCTCTAATTTGAACTTTGTATTGGAATATCTTGGAACTGGGAGTTTTGGTCTTCATAGTTTCTACGAAGTTTTTGTTGCATTTTAAGAAACCTTTACAAAAATATCCCACCCAATGGGGTAAGTCGAAAAATTTTTCATTTTACGGTTGACTCCATACATTTTGTTAGGATGACTGCAACTGCACAAGTTTGTCGAGTTGTATAAAAATAACTACGTATGATATCGAGTCCGCTATAATTATCCTTTAAAGTGCTTATTTATATTATTGTAATGTCAAAGTTAAGGGTTGGGGGACGCTCTAATTTGAACTTTGTATTAAGATATCTTGGTACTGGGAGTTTGATCCACATAGTCTCTACGAAGTTTTTGTTGCATTATAAGTAGTAATAATATTTCCAACGATTCTCCACACGATGGGGTAAGTCAAAAAAATTTAGTTGTATGCGAGGAGGAGTGAAAAAAAAAATGATTTTTACATAATTTTAAAAACCAATGGATCTTCAATATACATCTCTGCACCAATTTTCGTGACAATCGGTGCAGAAACGGCGGAGTACGAGTCCGTATTGGCAGATGAATTAGATGTATCTTACTTTGTCAATTACATTGAAAATGTAATAGATATATCATCTGAGTTAACGTCTAAAGAGAAAAAATGGAATAAAATGTCCCTCAATGTAATCGTATCTCGCTCAAGACGGATTCAATAACAAAATAACGATTGTATGAAGGAAACATGATCTTATTTTGACGTTGAAGGAAACTGGGAAGGAATCAAGGAATACGCGAATATTGGAACAGAAGTAGGGCGATATATGGCAAGGGTCGCCTCGGGCGAGGATCGGTGGCTCGCTTAAGGGCGCGAGCCCACAAGGAGACCAGGCTTAGCGGAAGTTTTCAATGGACTTTTCTCCGAGTAATGTTACAGTTATTAATTATATCGTTATCAGAATTTAATTCACTGGAAATGGGCTCTTAATGCAGTAAAATTGCACAGCGCCTTTAGGCAAAGACTTTGAAACCGAATCACATAAAAATATATAAATAATAATTTGATCCCCTAAATAACGTTTTTCACGACATCTAAATAGATATGTAAAAACTATCGTTTATTTGTTTAGAATAGGTATATAAATTTTTAACTCTTTAAAAGAGAAATTTGGTATAGGATTGGGTATGTAATGAATTATTGCGGAAGCAAAAGTTTTAAATTTTGAGTTCTTGCATGAATTATTAATTAAAATTATTAATATTAATGGGGTTTGCAACAAAGTTTACAATATTTCTATCTAGACTCAATTAGAAAATAGTTCCAAAAATAAATCAATTCTTTATTTTTGGAACTATTTTCTAATCTATATATACTATGTCCGACTTAATCCGACTCGCCTGGCCACCGCCGCCAGAGCCAAGGACAGGCCGCGTGTTCGGTTACCGAGCATTCCCGCATTTGTCCAATTTACTCAACATTTCCTTTGTTTTCCACATTATAAGCGATCGAGCTCTGTTACCTAATGTTCTTTTTCCTTGGCCATATAAAAAACCTGTTTTTTTGTTCCGCGTATTATTATGAAAATAATAATTTACATGTTATTTCATGTGAAAAATTATCGCATAATAAAGCAGATTTAAAAAATATATTTTCCAATAAAAAGATAATAATTTCCTTTACTATTGCAAAGAAATCAAAAGAATGAGAAAAAACAGAAAACTAGTTCATCGATATCGGTAATTTATGTTTAAATTAAATGATTAACGAACATTTAGGTAGAGCCTAACATATTTTCGTAGTTTTTGCTGATTATGCATGACCTTTGAGGATGCCGAATGGCCATTCCCACCCTTTTCTTTTCCCACTCCTTTCTCCTCCAAATCCGCAATCTTTACCCCATCCTATCCAATAAACCTATTCTATCCAATTTCCTAGGTTCACAACGTACGCCCGACTCTCCCGATGTGTATAAGGCGAGGGATCACTTAAAACCAGGTGAACTGTCTGCTCGTTTGTCTTCCCTTCCAAAAATAAGTAATTTTAAAAGATAAATGAGTAAGTATACTAAATAAATTATACTTATACTAAATAAATTTAATAACCATTTAATTTTATTTTTAATTATTTTTAATTTTAATTATTAAAATACGTGGCCATGATCATCGTAATATTTGTCTGCAATACTTTTTTGAAGAAACGAATTTTTCGATTTTTCTCGTGATTCGTACAGATCAGATCTACATGGAGGTAAGCTTAAAAACAACTGAACATACAACCAGGCGGCCGCTTAATTGTTGTTCATCGGAGGCATGGGCCTGACTAGGCATTGGAACAGCTGAAACTGTATAAAACCATTTTAATATAAAAATAAACAAACACAGCGATGAAATAAGATCAGAATTTCTCCCCCATAACCTTATTTCCGAATTATTTCTGGTCGGCTTCTAATCCAATCAAATGTTGGCTGGCATCTGACCTCCGAAACCCAAATGGATAAACTGCATTCGAAGGATGGATTTGTTGTCAGGATATTTGAAGGCACCGACATCTGTTAACGACTGCCAAAGGTGTCCTTGACAACCAAGGCTGATTTTCTACATGCCCATTTGACACATGTATCATCTTTTTTTCAGAAAATCGAGTGATCAACCCGCAACGCTATAGCGTTATGGGCTATGACCCAACAAAGAAACAACTACACAAAGTCGTTTTTCCCGCAGCATTCGAAGCCACGACTTCCAGTTTGCAAAGCAAGCGTCTATATGACATATAACAAATAACGCAACAATTCGAGTATGAGTTGAAATCAAAAGCAACGTTTTGGATTTCCGTGCCTTATCTGAATATTAACAAGGCAATTTTGAAATTTTCAAATTCAGAAATCTATTTTCTTACAATTAATTCGTGCACATTCAACTGCGATATTACTTGCATGTGAAACAAAGTGCCTTAGGGTAGTATTATAAGTAGGAAGCGCTGGGTTCGATTACTGCACACAGATGTGAACAGGGCTCCGCGCGAGTGACTACATTTGTTCAGATTCCTTCCAGGTGCCTTGCAATGGTGAATCCAGTGAATAAGAAGGGAACATAAGTAATACAACATGAGCGTTCTGTTTAGTAAATGCATAAAGATCTCTGGTTATTTGGGTTTTGGTTATATTCGTGAGAACAAGGCCCAAGATATTACGAAAAAATAGTTTATGACAAAGTCAATTAATCAAAAACCAGGTTGTGACATTAAGTTTACAAGTCGTTATAAACTGAATTAAAGACATGAATGCGATATTAATTAGTTATACGAGTAGAAGGCTCCCGTGAAATTCTCATATAAGGAAAGTCGCTCTGTTAACAACCACTACATCTGCCGCCCGCTCCCAATCATTGCTTTTGCGGTCCAATTGGAACGGACCAAATCGATGGCCGCATTTTCAAATATTTCTTACATATGTGAAGATAGTAGTTTTGAAACACAATTGATATCTACTAGCAGTGCACTGCGGTTCACTCGCCTAATTCTTTAATGCTCGGCACCTTAGGGTGGTAGCGTGATACTATATAGTATAAATCATTTCTCAACAATTTAGCTATAAAATAAATTTCCCATTCCTATTGGAAGTTCCAGACAATGAACCATTTAAGCAAACAAATAGGCAAATAGCCCTATAAGTTTAATATATCATTATACTTATAAATTATGATAGACAATACGCGTATTTTATTTAAAATACTAGCTACTCCTCCGGGTTTCATTCGCCTAAACTTTTTTTTTCTACAGGCTCATTCAGCTAAGCATGTGTTTGCCCAATTTTATCCAAATCCAGTCTTCCGTTATTGCATGATTGAATGATGAGAGACAAACATAAGAAACATAGAATTTTTTTTTAAAATAGTAATTTGTACAGGTAAGGCGCATTTTGAATTCTTGATCTTACGCAGTTCGAAGTGGGACTAGCAAGCGCGAGGTCGTAGGTCGAGGACTTACCTGCAAAAACAACAAGACACGCATCAGCCAAAGATCTGCATCGGCGAAGGCAGCATATTTGCAGTACAATAGTATATATCACGCATAATTAAAATTATCCATCCATGACAGGTAAAAAGTCGGTTCTGCGCCTGATCCCACTCCGGTCGTGTTGGTCCCTTTAGGCAATGAGAAAAAAGGAATAGAGAGTGTACTTGTGTCTGAGCGTACACTTGTGCACTGTAACTTCTCCTGCACAGTTGGTGGATCTCCAAAGAAAATTGGCCACCATAGTCGAAATTTGGCCAGAAGAACATTTATATATCGTGCAAACGAGTAAATTTCTATTTGAGTTGTTTAACATTTAATGTATTTAACAGGCGAGCGATCTCATACTTTAAAGTGTTAAATAACGTGAGAACTAGGTTTATTTCAAAACAGAAAAAGAACAGGCGCCGTTTTACAAAAATATAAATAACAAATTTGAAAATAAAAGAACCTGACTCGATGTCCGGTCCAATTTATTATCCATAAATTTGTTTATATTCAGGCGGGGTCTTACGCTCTCAGAATTCTTGCATAATAAAATAACATTAAATCCTAATAAAATACCTTTTTGACAACCATGAATACTTATTCACAAAGGGAAATCAGTGCCTACTGGCAACGGCTTCCAAAATGATGGTATTTTATAGACTTATTTGAATAATGGACCACAGTTGGGCAAGTTATTGAATTTCATACTTTTATCAATAGATATTGTCCTATTAGCATCGTAATGGACCACATTATTTTATTTTTTGGAATGAGAGTTGGACGTGTATCATATCCAAGAGTTTACCGCCTTCATGGAGATTCCCAGCATGTAATTATCTATATTTACCTTAATAACACTTCATAGACATGTAGAGATATGCATTTCTTGTTTAGTTAAGGCGCAATACAAGAAAACAGCTGATTTGCAGAAACAACAATGCATATATTAGCGCGGTGACGTCATTTCCCGCTTTCTTCAGGGCTCAATAGTTGCATATGCAATGCAAACAAATCCAAGGCAAATATTATATGTTTGCGTTGGCGATGATGAGCTCGCGCCAATCGGCCACCATCGTGCCGCACAAATATATGCAAATGCTGATCAAACGAGGGTTCAAGAGGCGACACATATCGAGAGAAATCAGCGAAGTAGCTTTACAGAGGCGTATATTTATGCATTGAAGTTTTATTCAATGGTCTACATTAATACAACGTATGTATTCTCGTGGCATATATATTTGTACTATTATTTTTTATTACTTAGCCCTTAAGAGACAATTACTAAATATAGGTTTTCTTAAAATCGGGCAAGCTATGGATATTGATGGGCTTGGGATAAATGTGACAATTGAAGGAACAGCGGGAGAGGGCGGCACACTAATGCTTTTAAATGACCATCTACAAATACACGTAGAAAGATACCTTGATGGATCATTACTACTTTCTATTTATCTATCCAATACACAATTTGTTTGTAACGCTTTGTTGTCACAGGGATTTTGTAAAAGTTTACCATGAAAGTTTTCAAAAGCGTTGTCAGAGATATAATTTAGGTTTTAATGGTATTCTATTTGATGTCATTTTGGATAAATGTGGCAGTGAAAAAAATTAACTAAAATAGTTATTTACTTCACGAGGAACCATCCAGTTACCTGCATCCTCCAAAACATTCAATAGCCGACAGTATAAATGCCATGTTTCATTCGCATGACGTCCCTCGATGTCCCAATAAGAATAGATGCACAGCGCAAGTCACGGAGGCGTCACGAAGCCAGTCTTCGGAGGTGAACTCGTGACCGGTTTGATGATAAACGAGCTACTGTTGCGCTCACTGAGACATGAGTCGTGGCATGCAACCAACCAACCGGGTGTCGAACCTAACTGCCTTTATCTTTATCGGACACAAGCCAGTGACTACATTATGCCCCATGGGCACCTGAAAAGGTAACAATGAAGAAAACAGAACTGAATTAACTACGTACTAAACTACGACGTCAGTAATAGAGTACTTGAAATATAGAATATCATAAACAGACTCTAGATCTTTTTGATGTTCTATATTGGAAAAAAAAATTGTAGTTAATTAAAAAAATTACAAAATCTCTTCAGATACGGCTGATATCTCAATATATATACATGGACAGCTTAAATATAGTGTAATGTGATGTAACATATGGAAATAAGTCGAGTCTACTCTCACAGAATGAAAGTTTACGGCAAGCCTCTACTTACAGTACACAACTCTTACATTTAATGCTGCGGTTGAACTTCTTACATTTGTCTTCGGAAACTTTAAATCTTATCCAGCCATGTCCTTGTCTTAATGCGTCGACAAAGCACTTTCAAGTGCTCATTCTGTCTCAGCTGTTGCCATATGTCTGATGATAACGCTTCCTATGTCTCAGTAAATTACAGCATATCAACGCTAAGTACAATATTACTACGAGATTTCCCTAATTTGTTGTTTTATTTTTTATTCTATCATCCTATAATAAGAACATAAAGAGTCATCCATCAATGACTCAAAAGACTTTCTTGAAAAATGTTGCCAAAGGAACAGACAGATTCGTCCGATGTTAAGTAGTCGTCCATGAACAGTTGAACAACCTCGATACCCGGAGAGAGCCAACTTTGGTGAAAATGCGGCAATATATAGAAGGACATGGAACGGAAATATTTATGATTCAGATGTGAAAAGAGCGTAAAAGAAGAGAGAAAAACTCGTTCATAAAAAGTAAAGACAGGAATCTAATATAATAATAAATCTAAACGAGATGGGATTTTACTAGTGCTCCACAAAAACACGGCGCAGCAGTAGAACGTCGAAGTGAAAATATTATCGGACAACAATACATTTGAAATTGTAATGGCGAATCCGCGCGTTTACTCTGTTTCTTTTTTCTGTTTCAAGTTCATACATTTTAATAAACACATTATACGAACGGAGCGGAGGCGGTCGTGGACAAAGAAGCGGCGGAATGAGTTTTTCCGAACACCAATAAGAGATGGCGCGGGTGTCGCGAGAGCCGGCCGGAATACTAATGGCGCGAAAGAGCGCGATTCACACCGCGTAATTACCACATGCCGTTACGGATCTCGAACACCTCGTTCCATGTCGATATCGTAATGGAAAAAACGTGTAATCATAGACGATCCTTTCGTGGATTGTGGCGAACGTGTGGGGAATTGATGGCTGTCGTCCCTGTGTCTTGTTAAAGATAACTTGGCAATTATTATCCTTGTTAGGGCGAACGTCACACGAAGCGGCTCGTTCCCGTGCCGTATCCGTACGGCACATTGCCAACAACACACAGATTTTAATGTATACCTGTACAGAATAAATTATATTTTATAATAACTATTCAGTCATAACATAAAACAAAAACATTTAACTCTGGTAAGCTGTTTCGGAGTGAATTCGAGAGAAACTTTTTAAGAAATTATCAAGAAATAAAAAAAAATTATTCAAGAATAGACAAAGTGGAAACATCAATTACCGCTTAAAAACTTTAAGCCTAAATTTTGGAAACGTAACATTTGATTCCATTTCGGAGATTGCTTTAAATGTAGAATGCAAGTAGAAGTAGCGTGCCCATAGAAGTAGGCCAAAGAGGTTGGCGTCGCGGACAACAGGTGGGTGGCCGACTGGGCCGCTCTCAGGAGGAATCGGCCTATATTTTGAAACATGTCTTATTCTAAATATGGCAGCTAAATATTTTTATTTAGCTTAAACATTTCTAAAATTAAAAATATTTTGACCAACATATTTATTATATTATATCAGATATTGGGGGGAAAAATTTAAAGTTATAGTTTATCTTCCTTAATATTTGTGTTTAGGACATTACCTAAAAAGAAATGCAAGAGGTTTGATAATAATTATATTAAAAATGCGGACAACTTCAATGAGTAACTTCTGATTGATGGTCTGATTATTTAAAAATATAAATACATTGTCTGTTTCTCGAACAATGGTTAAAAAGATAAAGTCTACTCGTATGAATGCTAGTAACATCCTTGACTTAGCGTAATGGGCAGAAAGATAATAAAAAATGACAATCGTTAAGAACGTTATTTCTTTCTTATCATTTAATATTACTACTTTTCAATTAATATTTTGCAAATCATGAAAATATAACATTATTATTTATTTAATTTATTGTGATCGCTGGCAATGACAATCTTTAAAATATTATTGAAGTATCCCGCATAGGATCATAGGATAAGGCATCCTAGTGTGTCTTAGCGTAGTGAGCCTTATCTGAAAATGTAAATAGGGTTACAGTAAAATAAAGTTTTATTATTATTTATTTTTAAATACTTCTTTGCTACAATATGACATCATTGGATCAGCCAACAGTAACAGAGTCACGTTTTATAGTCATCTTTATCGAGCTCGCTGTTGTTCGTGGCGCCGCCATATTGGGTCTCGGCGCATCATTTCGCAAAAGTTGTTGCTTTTATGTCGCACGACATGCTCCGAGACCTGTCTTCGCCTATAAGGTAACGGACCACTATGGCGATGACATGTTTTTATCCACTTGATAAACTTCAGCTCCTTAAAACCAGAATGTCAGCCAATCGTTAACGTTCAGATTTCAAATTTGCTTTTTACTCACGCAATTCCGTGTTTTTTGATATAGAAGCTTTTAAATTTAATTACCACTCGTTACCAACTGTTACAATCAATATAAAGAATAATACTGTCTTCGCGATAAGTATTATTGTTTTCTTTTACTCACACAAATACTATATGTTGTTAGAATCCTAAATGTGCGCACTACTCGACGTTTGGTGGGTCCTTTATAATTCACTCGCTCACTGGCAACGGACGTTATAGTATCGTTATTAAATACTGATTATCAATATTTGCGCTAATTATAAAAACTTTGCTAATGTGCTTTTGAGGTAAGTTTATATTTGCTGTGATTTCATTTTATTACCTGATCCAAAGGATATAGCAGACAACCATTTTTTCTATTGAAATTATATTTTCATCATTCTTTTTTTGTGAGGAATTAAAAAGAATGAAATCTTATGTAATAATTAGAAATAAATTCAATGATGTCCTAATAAAAAAAGCATTTAGCCGATTTAGAAAATTTTACTAATTCGGGAATAGAGGGACTTTTGGCGTAGTACAAAGGAACCTTGAGACCCAGTTTCTTGTAGGCCCGAAGTCGTCGGTCGTCAGCTGAAAGTTCGGCACTTCCCCTTTGATGTTTTCGGCCTTTGCCAACATATTGCCGACGAGGCCGAATATCATCCTTCCCATATAAATATCCTTTTAAATTAGCTGACCTTAAACTTTGGAATTTCAAACATCATAGGGAAGTTTAAAAATATCTATGTAATTATTATTTCCAAATGTTTTTCTCGTTCAAAATTTATTTTTATAAGTAAACCATGTTTAATTGTTTAAGTTAACCCAAAAATAACATTCTTGTTAGCAATAAATTATGAATTGCGAATTGCTTCCTGGTAAATATAATCATGTTACTATTTATACAAACAACTGAAAATAATAGCCCAAAAATAAATTTTGTTTAATTATCCTCTTGTAAGTTTATGATAATAAAGTTATTATTAAAAAAAATTAAGTATGTCTTCAGCGTTGACTGAACTGATTTTAATGCTATAATAGGAAAAAATGCACGTAAAAAAATAAATGTAAAATAAATTTGTGTTTTTGAAGTGATTTTACATATCATTATTTCATCCAAAATATTTTTTTAAATGATGTATAGGCTTTATGCTTATTTTGCCATAATTTCAATAAATAACTACTTAAAAAGTAATAGATTTAAACATTGAAGTATTCCTATAATCATAATAATCAATCAAATAGTATGTTATAAATAAAAGATGTGTTGAGAGAGCAGAGGGTTATCTATCTCTGGGTAGCTTCAGTAGTTGAGCTCATGCCATTCGAATATCGGCGGCGGATTTGACGCTTAGCCATGGATCGCAGGACTTGGAAGAGCTTTGGAACCAGGAAGCTTCCAACGTAATTCCGAGTCTGCCATATCCGCGGCTTACCCACATACAAACAGCTGAACAGCGCTATCACTTCCAGTTGTTTATTGGCCGTAACGCTATTTGCGTTTCATGCTCTATAAAGTTCACCGTAAACATCATGCCCGAGTTTGACGATCGACGGCAGTTAAGTGGATAACGGGGAGAGATGCTGTAGTACGGCGAATCATCGCGTTGCACTATATTTGCAGGGTTCATTACCATAGGAAGGTGGATATATATTACGAATAAATTAGCCTCGAATGAAATCTTAAACAACTGGCAATAGTTTGCGTAAAATTCTTACAAGCATTTATTAGACAAAATTTGACAAGCAGGCAGATAATCTGATGCCAATTGAATAAACGTACAATGAATTACACTCCGTGCAAAATTAATCCTGGCGAGTTTATAGATATAATACGAATATTATAATTATACAATGTATATGAACAGTGTGTCCTGGCAGTCGGTAGAGACAACGGGGAAAATATTCCCCAATACGATTCAAGAAGAAACTTTAATAAAAGTATAAGCGTCCCACCAATATGGAGTAAACAAAACCATTTGGACAAAAAACAAACAACACTTTAGAAGCTTTCACGAATATAACATTACACATGCGAGCGATAAAAGCCACCTCAGAGGAATCCAATCCACCTGTCGATTTCTCGATCATATTCCATTTTGGCGTTTATCATAATGGAATAAGCTGTACAATAGCTCGAGAGGAAAAGGAGGAGTCGGCGGTTATTGTGTGCATGCATGAGCAAAGCGCGGAACCGCGGCAAGACTTAATTCGGGAGATTTACGGAGCCCTCCTCCGGCCTCTGCGCGCAGACAATGGCCGCACACTCTTGATTTATCAGCATGCGGTGCCAACGTGCGGCTTAGGTGGCGAAGCAGGCATACGAAGGGGATACGAAGGAACGCTCCTTGCGACTTTCTCGTTGCATTCTGTTGTTGCAAGAAACATCTAATATCAGATGGCAAGTAGTCAACATCTCAATTGACATGTCCAAATTCCTCATAATTACATTATTAAGACAAAATGTACGGAATGTTGGTTAGTGTTAAACATTCTATGTATTTTTTAAATAACGTACAAATATCCCAATTGACAGTTTAAGCGAAATTGAAAACAAATATTGTAAATTTTATACTTACATTTGCAGTTATTTTTAATATATGTTAAATAATGTAAGAAAACGATAATGAACCTAAAAGCTATTTTCCCGCAATTTAATAAATTTCGTGTGTTATTTCCTATTATCTCCCGGCCTTAAGACCGGAGCTAATAATTACTTACATTAATTTGCATGCGTGTTATCTACGAACGTATTTTCATGGTAATTTCTATTAATATACCTTTCTGTGTTCCTAAATCCCACATTTGCATCCACCCTCTTTACTTCCGTATCACCCTGTATTGTCCTATAGCTACTTAGCGGCGTTCAAAGTAAACGCGGATGCGGTACACGGCGAGATAAACGGTTCAGGAC
The DNA here is from genome assembly GCA_025505425.1 of Graphium colonna. Lineage (NCBI taxonomy): Eukaryota > Metazoa > Arthropoda > Insecta > Lepidoptera > Papilionidae > Graphium > Graphium colonna. Next base: position 18,475 of record JAOCPS010206229.1, read on the forward strand.
AGGATTATGCATTTTCGTCATCCTGTCTGCCTGTTTATGGAAGGGAAGGCCATAAATTGTGTGATGATGTAAAAATAAAATGTAGTCATATTTCATCATACCAGAAATCGTTAATGTCACATTCAATTTCCGACTGAATACAAGTTTCTTTTAACGTTTAAAATTGATATTTTGAACAGGTCTTGCTTGGTCACTGCAACTATTGACTGATAGGCTGATCGTTTGTCAGCTTCAGACGCAATAAAAAAGTCGGAGACTAGCAGGATGGCCACGCGTCCTGGACTTGGCCAGGTGCCAACCGACAAGGACGCTGGCGGCCAGCCAATGGCCAAAGGACCCTTGCATAGATTAAGCTATTATTTTTACGTAAAACCCGAATCACGTGTACGGCTTTTGTTTAACGTTTTCCCCTTTTACGAGATTGAAATTTCAATAGAAAAACGTACCGGCTTAAATATTACATATTATGTTCTGGATCTTTCTTTTCTCTCTAGAAATTTAGGGGTTTCGTGTTAATCTAATGGTTAATGGATTATTTTCATAGAAAGTCGCGAAGGGCGATTCAATTAGATTTTTTTCAATTGTTTTGATTGATAAACCAATTTTTATGGAAATTTTATGGAACAAATCTTAAATTATGTTTTTTTCAAATAATAAAGAATCTTTCCAATCGGTTAAAATGGTGGAGAACCTCTTTTGAATATGGGAAATAAAGATATAAAACTAATCAAATTTATAATTTACCTTTAATAGACTTATAGTCTTCTCCTTGTATTTTGCAATAAAACTTGTTCATATTGAGTGTTATGACATAAACATATATAATAACCTTAAAACTTCGGCCGTTCGTATGATTAATTCGTGCGAAGGCGCGACTACGTTGTGTCCCACTCGCAGTTTGCTACCAACTTATTATAACAATACTTTGGAAACAATTTTGACTTTAGCTTGACTTCGTTTAGGGGAAGAAGTGGTTCTTAGCGTCAGTGTAAAAATACCTTTTAAGCAATTTTAGATTAAACGGGTAGACCCTGACTATTTATTTATTAACTTTTTTTACCAGCTGGTCTACTGATATATATGGGCATCCCTTAGAAAGTACTGTCACGAACAATAGAACAAAATATTTTTACATCATTTTATACTTTTATATTATGAGGCACGAACACAAACTTAAACAACTTTAATGATTTTGACGAAAGTTCCGAAAACGGTTTTTGGATCGAAAAATCTGATATCCGTCTGTAAAAAGGTGACTCGCCAATCATCATGTATATGCATATAAATAGAACTTAACTTGTTATGCTACCTCCTATCCGTCAGTACACGTAACAATACAATACCAGAACAATTATTTATAACTGACCCAAAGAAAGTGTACATTATGATAGAATGATAAGGCATAACAACATTTACACGAAACGGTCTCCGTGGGGTAGTGGTATATTTGACCTTGCTTTACACGCTGGAAGTTGTGGCTCCGAATCCTGCGGGAAACTGGAATTTAATACTGCTTATTAGATTTAGGGTAATACGGACTGATCAACCAGTTGCCTGAAAAGTTCAATGATTCATGCGAGTTATAGGATGTAAGAAGGTCCAGCGTCTGATGTCTTGCTATCTATTCTAGAAGTAACATTTCAAATTATTATCCATACAATCTTACGGCTAAGAATCCCCTTCGTTTTAAGAGCTTTTTTGTATTTGTGCGGCTCTCATCCCGATATTAGTTAATTTATCTTTCAGTTTGACAGATTGCGTAATATTAAACAAGGCAACTGGCAATGCATTAATAATGTAGCGGCGAGATTAGAGGCGCTTTTGGTAGAAGGGGGCCTGTTGGGGCTTTCTCTTCCTACTTAGAGATAGGAGAGGAAAGCACGGTCAGTAGTTGGCAAGTTCCCTTTGCACATATCCCGACCTGTTAGTTGGCCGTCTTGAATAGTACCTTGAAAATCTTAAATAGTACCTTATTTCATTATGAGAAATCCACCTACTCTAAAAATCATTTCTGACAAGGCCTATATCTGCAAATAATATTGTATTGTAATTTCTTTAGACGTACATACATTTTTATAGTTACGCCATATAAACCTATTATAGTTTTCGCGGAAAGCGGTTTTTTATTTAACTTTCAAACGCGACGTCCATTGACTTAACTGTTTAATGTGTCATAAAAACGAATAAAGCGAAAACATTGTATTAGGTTAATGAATAGTTTAAATTGGTTGATAGAGTTTAGGTCAAAAATCCGCTTAGCAAAAGACAGGTGTTTTAGATGTTTATTAAAACAATTAAATCTTTACCTTACCATAAATGGTGATAGTTATACCATTAGGATTAGCCTGTAATAATCTATGTTAATTCTTTGAAATAATCACACCATAACAATGGCTATTGGGCGCAAAATTTATGTCGACCGACAAATTATCAGTAGGTACATAGAATGTTAATCTATGATTGCTATTCCAAATGAGGCCGTTCAGTTTAGTCCATTTAAATAGCTTTATTACGAAACATTCACAAGTAAAATGTTCCAAAGAAAGGGAGCGCAAAGTCGCTTCGGCGTTCTCCGTCCAACTTTAACAATAAAAGCCTCATGTCTATTAGCGTTGCCGTTTTAAGTTTGCTTTTCGCTGTAAGGGCACCATTTTATCAGGCATCATACAAAATGTACCTTAACGCCAACAGGTTTGAGTGTAAAAACAAAACGGTCGCTTTTTGCATCAGTTTTCGTCTCATTGAAAGGCCGGAATAAACTTTCCGCTGAGAATTCATCATAAAAAATTTACAGCGGAAAATTGTTGTGCAATATCGTGAAGGAGATTTATGGTGATTTCAAAAATGTATTATTTTTCTATACCCCTCTGTTTTTTCTGTCGATATGTACTATAAATATTCTTGAGTAGCTATATATGTAAATCCTCAAGAGTATAAAATAGTGAAGAGAGAAGAGATTTGAAAATACGATTAAAGAATGATAGTAACATACTCTAATACCCTTAGTTATTTTTAACTGTAATAGATAATAAATATGTTCTTTATATTTTTTTTGATATAAGTAAGCGTGAGATATTTTATTAAAATGTTTAAAAACTAAGTTTTATTTACAGTTCTAGGCGCAGTGGCGGATTAACCATGTCAAGGCCCTTAGGCAAAGAAAATCTTGGGGCCCCTTTAAGCTTCTATAACTTTCTTAAACACCTTTGTTTCTACCATTTTTACTTTTTTATACATATTCTCATAGAAATTATAATTTTTTTTGTTTTTAAAGTTAATATAAAGTCATTGAAACATTTTAAATTATTTGCTCGATATCTGACTCCCACCCAGCCCCCTCTCTTTACACCCCCGTGGGAACCATAGGTTTTTCTAGATGTAAGGTATCCTATAACATATTTTGTACACCTGGTAACTTGTACGAAAAATTGTTGATGATCGGTTGAGTAGTTACGACGTGAGAGATACGATTGGAGAATAATTTAAATACAAAATCTGGCCATTTTGTATAATTTCACTTTCACGTCAGGCGAAGCAGTGAGTCTAAGTTGAGGCAACTCGATATCCAAGCGGAAATAGCGCGTCCGCTTTAGGGGGGAAATGCGCTAATGGAACTTTTTATTTCCGCCATCCGGCTAAGTCACAAATCTCGGAGCGGTGCATTATGTTGATTGTGCCGAAGCATAGCTCCCCCTTTGTTCTTACAGGAAATTCCCAAGTGCTCTACAATCTTCTTAATCATATTCGGGGCTGTAAGCCAAGGATCTCACTTGTAAAGGGACATAAATTTAAAATAATTAAGTAAGAATCAACTTGGAGTTATTAGCGATAAACTATATAATATGTTTACTTTAAGTGAGTTTAAATTATTTAAAATATAAGCGATTCTCTTTCAAACAGAGAACAAAGGCTTTTGGCATTCATTTGTCCACTCGCCAAGTTTTTCCATACTAATGATCGTTTTATAGCTCAACGAAAATGTGAGACATTTAAGATATAATAATATGTTAAGATTTAATTTTATACCTAAGAAACAAAATTTAAAAATTAGGAACAATGTTGTTTGTTGCAAATGCTGCTTCAATTTTAAACGTTCTATATTGAAATATACGAACATAGACAAAGCCAACTAGGAACATAATAAAAGATGTGCTCACAATTGATGTTTAGGGCTGTAACGATGTGCTGTGGTTTTAATAATCTGTGGCGACGGAACGCGCTCACGATGTCAACGCGATAATGGCGGGAAGCGGTTTCGTGATTGCGCGACATTTGCCTCCGACATATCAAAGTAAATTAATAATCGCGTAATGGGGCTCTTTAATCAGTTTGCTATTGAGACGTAGGGAATATTCAACCTTGGACGAAATTCATGTAAGTATCATGTTGTAACCCACAGCTCTATTCGCTGTGTAATTATTGCTTAGCTCCCGAACATAGCGTGATGATAAATATTCTTAGATCTTTCTCAGAAATTGTTTTATGAATTCAGAGGTTTAACGCATTTAAACAAACACACATAAGACATCTGATTTTAAAATTATTTTTGCACTGACTTCAAATCCACTGTATTTGCTAAATGATTTGCTACGTAACTGTTGATATCTATCGAATTATGAACTGTGTCTTATATTACTTTTATTTTTTCATCCTAAAAATGAAAAAAAAAATAAACAAGCCATTAATGATGTTATTTAAATTTAATAGTAAGATCATTTTCGCTTACTTTTAGTCTTAGTGACTAAAATTAAAGTGTGTGAGAGATAGTGATTTGATAGTGATCATACAGAGGCATCCATGAGTGCTGCAAAATGTTGGACGACTTCCGAAATATTCAAGACATTATTTTATTTAAATTATGAAAAAACGCACAAATAAAAAATAGTGAGGGTAATTAAATTGTTTTCGTACGTCAGACGGGGCATTATAACGTGGAAGGCCCCAGGCGCGGATACATAGCACAAGGGCCCGACGGAGTTGTGATAACACTGTAAATGTTATGAAATATTTCAGGACAGCGCGGACCCCGTCGGGCGCAACATTCTTTTGTGCTACAAGAATCTTTATTAACTAATAACTTTCGGGTTTTTATACTATGAATGTAAATAGAGGCCCAATCATTCTGCGATTTTATATGAAGATTAAGGTCTTTTCATTCAGGAATGGCTATGAGGCATTTTCTGCATATATACATATCAGACCGTAATAAATCTTTTAAATTTTATCGGGACTAAAACTATAGATTAGTAATTTTGTTTTTGAGACTTACGCGAATATTAGACATTTTTAAATAGTACAACTTTACGGATTTTATCGCGGTTTATTTTTAAATTTTATCACCCGACGTTTCGAACCCTTTA